>MU227533.1:1743922-1756934 GCA_018584345.1 Thuja plicata | reverse complement strand
TATATATATATATATTGTAAAGAAAATACAATACAATATAATACAATTTCACATATTTGGATAGTTTTTAATCAACAAGTATAGCATGGACCTGGATGTACTATTTTTTCAAAATTAATAAAGATGAGTCTTTTTTCTTTCACATGTGTAATAGTTTCATTATCATTTTATAATTATTCCCTCAGATAAACCAATAGAACTTCTTCAAAGCAATAGTTTGATGTGCATGCTTCCTTATTTAATTCATAGTCTATATTTTCAATTGTTTTTCTCATTTTGCATGGTTAAATTATGTTGATTGAGGCCTTAGTCAATTGGTCTGTCATCTGAGAAGTATTACCCTTTTAAAATATCTTTGAATTTGTTTTAGGTTGCATGTACATTCCATAACACCTTTGAAGTGATAATTTTTCTTGTAAAACTGTCTCTGAGGTTGAACATAAGATTGGAATGATCTTGACTCTATTGTCCATGCTAAAATAAGGAACTGATCTAATCATTATTTGGATTATAGTTATTCAGTTCATTGTTTATAGTTTTAAGATATCTTATCTATCTATTCATTTCAAATTACATAAACCTTACTAAACATTATTTCAGTTACTTACAGTATTTCAGTTTACAGTTCATGATATATTTCTTTCAGTTAGATTTCTTTCAAGTTCCTTGCCATACTTGAGAGAGAAGGTTGAAGTGTTCCTTATCTACTATAAAAATCCTTGTAACTTGAAGGATAAGTCAAGGTATAGGCCTACCAGCCTTGGTTTTGCAGAGCCAGAATTGCTGAAGTTCCAACCTTGCTTTGGTTGTGACTTTTTAGTTGGCCAATTCACTTGGGTTTCCAAGCATTGGATTGGTAAGTCCATAGGAAATCCAATTTAGCATTTTTGGGCACCAACACAACAAAGGGACAAAAATTAATTAGCTAATGAGAAGAGAGGATCGGGAGCACATGGATCACTCCAAGGCTTTTCTATCTTAGCCACTCATTTGGCCTTTGCTATCCTCGCCCTTCAATTTGTCATATTGTCCCCCTATTTGAAACATAACTCAACCTCTCTCATCTATTCATGGTTAAATCACTCTACCCCCTACCCTTGGGAAAATATTATAAATAGAACGCATTTATCAATGCAAACCACCACTTTACATCCATTATCATTTGCATCACCATTATAGTCAAAACTTGCATCCATGTTTAGAGTAATTTGAATTCAACTTAGCATTGTAAAAACATAATTAGCATTCAATTCATCATAATATAGCATAATTTCACATTATTTTCACTCTCATTCTAAGTATTGTCACTTTAGGATTTCTTATTTTCAGATGAGAGCATTCATTTAGTCTTCTTAGATAGGGAACCATGAGACGATTTCAAGGATTTCAAGTTTAGTTGTTCAATTAGTATAGATCTTTAGCACTAACTTTATGTTTTTTGATATAATAATTCATTTAGGTATTTTACATACAATAGTACCCAGTAAGGAGGAGGTTTATATATTATCATAGGCATTATTAACAACCTCTTCAGGTATTTCTCCGATTTCAAAGTGGTCACTCTCAACGTTTTGAGAGGTACTAGCCAAAGTTTAAGCATCATATGAGGAGCTTCCAAAAACCAAGCCCCTGATTATTAATAGCGTGAGGGGGATATAATAGTGTTATCATACCTTTTTATTTGTGTCCTAGTCCAACACCTTGGTAGTCCCATTATTTTGTAGCTAACTCATGAGATTTTGATATTTTCCTTTGAAATGACCAAGGCATGACTCATTATCAACATATGCATCTTTGTAGAGTCACTCATTTATATATCCTTCTATTACCTCATGATTAAGTTCTCCATGAGATTGAAATGTGGTGAGACCAAACTCTTTGAAAATATTTTCTTTCTTCTTCTACTCCTTGGCGGGTTTACCATATACATGAGGATCAATAGAGAGCATCCTCAATGTGAAGGTTCCTTGGAGATCATATTCTCCACAACCGGTGTCGTTAATCTTAATTTTTGAAAAGGATGATGAAATGGAGGTCTTCTCTTTGGAAACAATGAGAAGGGAGTTAGGGTTAACATATGAGGATTATTGAGGGGTGAGAGGTGTTCCAATGTTAAACTTGGGATAATGATGTGAATATGGGGATGATGCCTTGAGAACACAATAATACTCAAAATGGTTACACATATTCATGAATGATGATCGCATAGCCTTGATAATATAATTTGAGGCACTGGTAGAAAGTAAATGGTATGACCTGCATAGATTGAATCTATGGGAAACCGAGGAGAATGTTAAATGGAATGTCTAGAACAATGAAATGGAATAATGTGTGTTGCATTGCTAAAACCAATTGAAGAGGAAGGTTTATAATGTCAATTAAGATTCTTTCAAAATTGTCATATGCCTTTATGATAATAGTTTTATTATGCATATCTACAACAATGTACCCCACTTGAATCAAATTTCAATGTACAAAGATTCAGGGAAGAACCATTATCAATCAGGACTTGTTTTACTTTAGATTTATTTATAATGACTTCAATATTAAGAGGAAATATGTGATTATAATATTAGACCATGACACCTAATTGGGTGAAATTGAGGTGGTACATGGACGAGAAATGAGATACCATAGCTTGGAATTGGGTGGGATAAACATTGTTTGGGACATGAGCCTCTTGTAAAGTGTGTTATAGGATATCCTAATGGGTAGGTGATGGCTTCAAGAGATCTAAAATAGAGATCTTTGTGGGATTCTTCCATAGATTCTCTATTATATTGTATTGTGTAGACATAAGAGCTTGTGGAGGGATGGGAATTGAAGGATTGGTAATTTTCATACGAGCTTGTTTAGTGGTTGAAACACATTACATATCTACCCCTTTAACATGAATCATGTTGTCATGATGAGAGAATTGAGCGATGCACCCAATTGTGTTACCATGTTAAAAATGCGGCCACATTATAGTTGATGTGATTAGTTGTATGAGAGGCCCAAGGATTTGATGTGCTAGCTTCTCGTTGGTGTTTGGGAAAATAGTCTTTATATATACCAAGATGAGTGTTAGGGAATTTCCTAGTAGCAGCATCAACATCAATTTTACCTTGATCAATAAGGTCCTAAACTAGATGGGTGAAATTTTGTGCACTTATTGGCGGTATGATTGTTGATACGATGGTAATCATAGTATTCGTTATCTTTTTACCAATTAGGCTTTCGTTTGGATTAATCAAAAGGTTGTGTTTATGGATAGATGATCATACCATGTAATTGCATTCATTTATAGATAACATCTAATGGCTCTCCTAATGGATTAAATTGTCGTTGTGGGTTGCCTTGACCCATTTTTCAAGTTGGTGCATGGGAAACCATGATAGTGTTAGTATGATTAGTTTGCATGTGTTGTGGTTGCACTTGAGGGTTATATTATGCCTATTATGGATAATGGACTTGTGTTTGAGGAGGATGATTGATGTGTGTTTGTGTGGGAGGATCACCATATATTTGCACAATGGGTGGCTTGGCAGCCACAATCATGTTGAATTTTTTTCAATCCATGATAGTGTTCCTAGCAACATTCTTGTTCCTATTTACGTGAAATAGAAAGGTGACTTCTATTTGCATAAAAATATGAAAATGCTCTGGGCCAAACTTCTTAATGCCTTAATGTGTTATTTTACCTTGGAAGGGCATTACACTAGAGTCTACAATTTCCATTTTATGTTGGTTAATCATTTTAGATATCACAGGAAAATTTCTTTTCCATTTCTTCTTCTGAAATCTCTGGGTACGAGCATCATGGAAAATAGGAACAGCCCAGACAAGCCCATTTTGCATGAGGGTTCAATTCTTCCTATCCATGACTATGAAATTTTTAAGCTACGAGACTCTACTCTGATGACTGTGAAGGAGAAAGACAAGGAAGGAAAAGGAACTCTTACAAATGAGAAAAAACCCTAATAAGAAGAAGCTCAAAGAAAACCCCAAAATTGATAAGGTTGAAGTGGCCCAAATCCTTACTGAGGAGAATGGGATGGATACTGAGGATGAATATGAAGGGTAGGAGAGGGACAAGGATAAAATTTATTTGTCTCATCAAGAAAATATGGAGCTGGACTCTGATGAGGAAGCTAAGGAGGAGTCCTCAGAAATGGAAAGTGATGAAGCCATTAGTGTTAATTCTAGTGATATGGACACGGAGGAACCTGATGACAATAATGCTTTAGAGGAGGAGATTAGTAAGGAGGATATTTAGGAAATTAAAGAGCCTGATATTTTGTACCCTAATGTGGCTGAGGAGGTCTTTATACCTAATGTTGTTGAGAACCTAATGACTATGACTCTGGGTCATCCTGTGTCTGGAAACATGGAGTAGATTGATTCCACTTCTCTTATTCTTGTGGACAATGAGGACTCGGCGAGAATGGAAGACACTCTATCACCGACCAATTATGGGAATGAAGAAGAAAAAATTAAGGTTAAGAAAGATAAGATAGGTGGTGAGAAAGAGGAGTCTACGAAATACCAGGAGGAGACCGAGGAGAAAAAGGTGGGGAAAGGCTTTATCTAGGTGGCCAAGGATCATCTAGATATGGATATATAGATGAACACTTGGCTCTATGAAGATATAATAGGTATTAACCTCAAGTACAATGAGCTGGAGGAAAGAGTGGATAAAATTGCTCTATTGATGGCCAAGAACATGAACCCTTCTATGGAGGGAATTGGTGTTAATGTTGTTGGGGATGACAAGGCGTTGATGGAGAAAATGGAGCTTAGAATCAATGTTGTAGTTAATTTCCATTTTCAAACTACTTCCAGTCACATTCAAGGTACTAAGGAAACTCTTAATAGAATCTTGAAACAGAACTTTGAAGGTATGAAAGTTACCACTGAGAACCTACATGCTCTCCTAGCAATGCTGGAAAGATGTACCAGCCATATTATCAAAATTGAGGAAGATGGTGATTAAGGGGACAACTCTGTTAGTCCAGGTTCTAGGACAAGGGCCAACACTAGAAAGAATAAGATGGACAATAACAAAGAGATAGTGACTCTCAGGGAGTCTATTCAGAAATTTGTATTGCTAAAGGAGGAAATAGAGGAATTCATGAAAAATATGATTAGTCTGGTGGTTTCATGTCCTTGTTGCTATTTTTTGGTCTTTTGGTTGTGTTTTGCTGGTATTCTATGTTGGGGGGGTTCTGTAATGTCTTTCTCTTTGTCCCCCAGCAGTCTCTTTTTGGGTTGTTCTTATTTTTCCTATCTTTTGATGTTGTTAAAGGGTTACAGTTCCCTTCAAAAACTTTTTTTTCTATAATCAAAAACATTCTTGTTCCTATTCCAGTAGTGTGATTTGTCATTTTTATGATCATCAAAATGATCCTTGTATAGCTTGATGATTCCTTTGTCAATCAATGTTTTCTCAATATATGGTCCCTTGGATAAGATGTCCTTAAATGTACTTACATAATTAAGTCGTATGTGATATGAAAGTTTTGAATGAAGGTTACCAATGAAAATTGGGACCAATTGAGAATTAGGGAGTTTACATGGGAGATGACGAGAAAGGGATCTCCATCATTGAGTATAGTCGAGAATAATTTCATGCCCCTTTTGTTTATCTTGGAAAAGATCATGCACAAAGATGTCTTGTTCGATGTTGTGATGATAATGAGTGACAATTGTGTTTTATAAGTCAGCAAAAGCAGTGACTAAACCAAATGGTATCTTAGAGAACTACTTTAAGAAAAAACCATTAATACTTTAGGGAACAATCATAAGAGATAATTTTCGCTATAGGATACCTCCTAACAAGAGATGTAGAATTATTTGTTGTGATTAAAAGGGGCAGTCCTTTCCCTATACTTGTCAAATTTAATATTTTGAAAGTGCTTAGGGGAAGCCTATATCATGATAGAACTGTCAAAGGGGTATGGGAAAAGCTCTACACATTTGAAAACTTTATCAAAGTTATTATCTTGAATATCTTTAAGAGATGCCTTCATTTCTTCCCATTCAATATTGACTGGAAATTGGGGTTTTTGCATCTTCATCATGTTAGGACTTGGTGATGGTGTGATTGATGGATAATGAGGTGTTTGATACATGCTTTTATGTGGATGGTTCTAAGAAATTTATTTTTGTGGATGAATTTATCTCAAGGTATTTTTATGTAGGGGGCTTATTGATAAGTGGAACAGTGTTGATGGACAAGTAGAGGTTGTTGATAGGTGGACCCACCTTGTTAAATTAAAGTGTTGTTGATATAGGAGATTTTGAGGTGGAATTATTTGATGTGTTCCATAAGAAAGATAATTTCCCCTTGTATAGATAGAGTAATATTTATTTGTTTGTGGATTATAAGATGAGGGGGTAATAAGAAAAACCATTTGATGGTTGGTATGCATGATTTTACACATAGGAAGAAGAAGGGGCTCGCAAGCAACTATTGTATTGTTGATGTGCTATTGGTGGCATAGTTACTTGTGGTACATATTTTGGAATAGTCATAGATTGGGGCATAAATTATGCAAGTAATGGTATGGATAACAGTTCAGTGATAGTCATGCTCCTAGCCATAGCTTGTGTAGGAGGAGGTGGTAAATAGGAAGGCATCACCATAATGTGATTGTAACTACACGATAGATAGATCAATGGGTTGCATGACTTCATGAGGATTAGGAAATGGAGTGGTATGAACAACACTACTAGTTGTTTTTATGGAATCAATTATAGGAATTTAGGTGTAAATTTGTTTAGATGGTGTGACAAGTGGCATGTGAGTGACATCTGCTTCTTAGGTGGTAGTGGTGGAAATCCTCTCAGATTTTTATAAAACAGTTGGTAATGTCATTCAAGGGTACCAAGAGGTAGTGGTGGAAATGATGAAAATAGGTCACCATATTGTACATGTGATAATGATGACTGAAGAGGTAGTTTGGATAGTTGTTATTCAGGGGGTTATTGTGGTTGAGATGGTTGTTGTTGAATGGGTCACTGTGGTTGGGATGGTTTCTATTGAGGTAGTTTTTTTGGTTGGGATGGTTTTTGTAGTTGGGATGGTTGTTATTGAGGTATTTTTTGTGGTTGGGATGGTTGTTGTGGAACTAAAATCACGTGTCATGAAAGGTGCAATGTTCATGCCTCAAGCCACCGTATTTGCAAATATGAAATCTTTTTGACTCTCAACAATGTCTTCCACCATTTGAACATTTTCCGCATCTTTAAGAAAATGATCTATAGGCTCAATTTGTGAATCATTTCCCTCTGGTTGTAGACACCTAAAATTGTCCCATGTCTGCAAGCAACAATTTTACTAACTTGCAATGAATGATCAACAAGACTTATTCCTCCTTTGAAGACTTCTAGCCTTCAATTTGAAATCACATTAATGCCTTAAATACTGTAGATACCAAAATTTGTCCACACATGAACACTATTGACCTTATCTTATCCTAGCTAATTAAATAAATATTTATTATTTATTTAATAATTCATTTCCTTTATCTACCCTTAATTAAACAAATTTATATTTATTTAATTAAATTTGACCTTTATCCCCTACCTTTGATTAAATAAATTTATATTTATTTAATCTTATTCTATCCCACTATCCTAGAAATTTAATTAATCCTAAATTAATTAAACTAGCATATAGCCTAAATCCTCCACCTTTTCCTAAATCCTACCCACTAATTAATCCTTAATTGATTAGTCTAATTTATTTATTCCTACACTCATTATCCATTTCCTCTAATTTAAAATTGTCTCACATATGTGAGCACAATTTTAAATTTCAACCCACCTCTTACACATCTCATAAATAGCCACCTTGAGTCACTCAACTCTTACAAATTTTTCTCTCATATCTTCTTGGACCACTCTCACACATGTGTGAGACACCTAAATCCTTTCAACCCTTACCCTTGTCCCCCACTTGGAATTTATTTCCCAACTTCTCAAAGTTGCTCACAGATGTGTGAGCAACAACTAACCTTTTGAATGGTCAACCCTTTTCCCACTTGACATCCACCTCATCAATCATATACAATCTTAGCCTTCCATTTCCAACTGAATCTCAACTATCTATTTCTCTTAATAATATTGGATCCTTCTCATTCCTTCTCATTCCTCTATCACATCTTCATATGCATTTTTATGTTGTTGGCTTTATGAGCGAGCACATTCCTCTATCAACATCATAATAAACATTTTGTTAGTTGGGGTTTGCATGCTCTTGTGTTGAGTAGTTTATGCTTGTTTCTTATTTTATTTCATCACAATTTATGCTTACATATCATTTTTGAGGTGTGCATGTTTATGTTATAATTATCTTAGTTTTTATGCTTGTTCTTTTTATGTACATTTTCATGCAACATAACTACCACTATAGTTTTATGGAGATGTGGTGAGGTAGCAACATGACAAGAAGCCTTCAATTCTTGATGTCCTTTATCTCTCTCTTTCTAAAATGTGGGTCTAAAAATATATGCTACAATGTGCTCCTTATTTGTCTCCCTTTTAACAATGTGGGTTGATTTCAAGCTCTTTCTATGCTTCATTCCATTCAACATGGGTGTTGTTAGAAGAAAAAAGTGGTTCTCCTTCAACAAAAAGAATGGAAGACTCTTTCTATGCTATAAGAACAAACCCTAGAAGCTCTTAACCAAAACACATTACCTTCTCCCTCCAAAGTTAGCATATAGTTTATCAAGTAATTTTCTTTTCATTTTATAAAAACTTTATACACTTTGGAAAAAAGGCATCCAACTTCAAAACCCAAGGTTAAACATAAAACAATTAACTAAACAAGAGCTATCATCTAGGAGACTATTTTATCCAAAATAGGCTTAAAATTTATAATTAGGGAATTGATTGGGATTTCTATGGCCACCCCCTTGAGGTTATGTATAATTAAAAGAGGAACCATCCTACCATGATTGATTAGGCATGCAATTCAAGGATTAATTATTCCAACCCGCAACATTTGGATTCTACCTAGGGAATGCATCACTAAAAAATAGTAGATCAAGGGTATACCTTATCTTTGTTGCAAGAGATTACTTTAAGCAATGTAAAAAACTTTTCGTTCATCATCCTTTAATGTGTGGAACCCTAGGCACACTTGTTTGTCTTTTGTAATAGAAACAACTCTTTTGCACTTACATATGTCTTTTTCTGCCTGCACTAAGGACATTATTTGGTAAGAGTGTCTTCAAACTCCATTTTCTTAATTTTGATATGCAAGATGTCAAATTATGTAAAAAAATGGATAATTATACATTCCTTCATATCAGGTAGAAGAAAAATGAGCTCCATTATAGAGACACCATTGGTGGTTTTGGAAGTGTATCATCTTAAAATGAAAGCACTTCCATGGTAAGAATGTTTAGCCCCCCTTAGGGGATGTTTTTGACCACCATCATACTGTCCCCTCATTTATGCATCATCTCTTGCTTCTATGTCTGTTTAGGACCCTGATTGGGCCCCTCCGGACACCTTCTATCCCACTTGGCACTTTTTTCAAGGGTTCTGACCCACTGGGTCAAGGTTGACCTCGACCTTGACCTAGGTCAATTTCGACCTCAACCTTGACCTAGGTAAGGGTTGACCTTGACCTTGATCTATGTAAGGGTCAACCTTTACCTTGACCTAGGTCCCCCTTCCAAATCTGGAAACTTGTCGACTTCTAGAGCTCATCAAAAATTCATTTTCCCGCTTCTGGGTTGGCTGTTTTGGGTTCCGAAGTGGAAAATCCTAAATTATATTTAATATAGGTCCTCTTCTAGGGGCATGGTTTTAATTGGAATTTAATTCTCCTATGTCGGCCTCTCTAGAAGATTGTGCCCTAGTTTCATATAAAAGGAAGCCTTTCTCTCTAATTTTCTCTAAGTCTTCTAAGTGCAAAAAAACTCTAACCAATATTTTGTCAAGAAGAAAAAGGTTCAAGCATCCATTTTTCTACATGTTCTCAAGCTTTCAAGGTGTTCAAGTCTTCCTCTCAAGCATTAAAGTCCTCCATTGAAGATCAAGGATTCAAGCTTTCAAGCCTTTGAAGGGATTTGGTTCCAACATGCAAGATTCATCATTCAAACCCTAGATATAGCCATCATGGTGGTGTGATCTTCCTTCAAGATCCTTTGTGCATCCTCAACACTCATTAATTTTCCCTTCAAGGTGGATTCCAAGCATACAATTATGGATTTTTATGGTTTCTATTAATTCCAAGCTTTCATATTTACAAACTTGCTTACATTTGAATTACAATTGCATATCCATTGAATATCATAGCTTCATTGTTAGATTCAATTCTACTAATTACTAACATTCTACACTTTATTTATTTCAAGGTTAATTCCTAAATCGGGGTTTTACTAAGGCACACCTCTCTCCCCCAACAAACAAACCTCTTTTTCTTGCAAGTACAGGTACGAAACTGTGGATTTCAACTCAGATCTGGATACCCTTTTCAGCGAACTATCGGGATCCATGAACAGATTTTTTGTCAGACCTATGCAGGTTAGAGTCAAGATTATTGGGTCACGGGTGACATTTGTGGGTCAAGGTTGACCTTTTTCTCAAGACGGTGTCAGATTGGAAAAATATTTCTAGGTTTTGTTCATCTCTGCATTTCTGTTTCAGGTCATACTTTAGATTTTCTAGAAATAGAGTACATACCTCAAAAAATAGCATTCTTTAGATCTACAATTCTTTAAGGTTGGTACTTCCTCTCATCCTTTTCAATTACTATTATATATCATATCTCCTTAATCATAAAACAAAATTTAAGATCTTCTTCCTTACTCTCATTTCCAAATGGTTGATTCATTTGTGCATTGATCCTTCTTTTGGGTTAATCAATTTGGATATTTCATTTGTGCATTTGGGGATAAAAGAGGAACATCTTATCTTCCTTCCCCCTATATGCTTAATCACAATACATACACACATAAATTACAATTAAATGTAAAGGTTAAGGAAACACAACACATTCATACACACCTAACCAAATTTTTCATCCTTTACATTTTGGTGAACCCGCAATAGACAACTCTTTCTTGTTGGTGTTAGATGCTTTGCCTCTCACATTAGCTCTTGCATACATATTAAATTTTCTTTTATGCTCTTGTATTTTAAAATACAAAAAAAAAAAAAAAATTCATAAAAATACAAAAACACTTCTTTCATCTCATTCATTATGAAGATCTTTTGGTGTATGGCTATTTTTCTTATCATGCTTCTTTTAGCATCTCTTTATAGTACCTATGATGTCTATGAGAGTATCATCCATTTCATCATGTCTTTTAATCTTCATATTTCACTTGCTTATTCTATTTTGAGATTAACCAATACTATTCTTCCTACTTTCAAAACTTTCATAAAAGATTTGTGTAGTGGATTTATTACTCTTTTGGATTATGTGAAGAATTGGGTAGATGATACCTCACCTCCTAATCTTCCAACTCCTAATCTAGTTCCTAATATTATTAACCCTAATCCTATCAATTCTAATACAATTCCAAATATTCCTATTTCTATTTCTCCACCTTCAATCCCTAGTTATTCCCACACTTATGATGGGGTTCAAGCTAGGATCCATGATAATGATGTTCGAAAATTCTTTCATTTTCCTTCACCTCCCTATCCAATACATGACAATGATAAAGGGAAAAACAAGGAAACATTTTCTAATCCTATCATTCCACCATACACAACATTTTCTCATGAGCACCATAATCAATCTCCTCCTATTGAAGCTTTTCAAGATAGGTATACTACCAAATATAATATGGTAGATAAACAAGGCTATAAAGGTTTAGGGCTTGGTATCAATGAAAAAGGCATTAAAAACCCAATTCATTAATCTCCTAAACAAGATATGCACGGTATAGGTTTTCCACCTCCTCCAATCAAGCTAGTGGATCTTAACCACCGTCCTCCTCTTCATGTTCTTCTCCCAACACCTTCTTTAGATCACCATGATACTCCTCAAGATGTGGCTAAGAAAGTGTATGTCCAGTTAATGAATTCCAAGAAAGAAATCTTTAAACCCATTCCGAGAAATGCTCTCTCTAAATATAAATGTCCTTTTCATTATAGTAATAAACATTTACTTTTTGATTGTGTGCATTTCAAGCTATATGTTAGAGAAAGAGTTTCCTTGGGAATTATATCTCATTCCCGTGCAGTATTTCAATTTCTTCATAATTTTGATATAGGGAATTCCCCTTGTTCTTCTACAAGTTAGATTGCACTTCTCCTCTTATCTATTCATTGGGAGGCAAGAGGTATTTTATTCCAGTCTTCTAGGATCCATTTTTCTCTTAACATGTATTTTGTTTTGAGTTTAATTGGTTATTTTTTCTATATTTTATCCTTATAAATCTTTATAATCATTCATGATATCTTTTTCTAGGACATTTGTTTTGTGAAGATATCTATTTGCTATAAAATATCTTGATATAATTTGATATATCCCTTGCCTACACACCTGGGGGGAAAGGTATTTTCCTTCTTCCTCTATCTAAGGATCTACTTTCCTTAGCTTAGTGGCATTTGTTTATCATATAACATTATTTCCTTATAAAGATGTATGTTTTAACTATGGATACCCTCTTATATAAGAGGTGATTGTCCTAGGTCATCACCTCTTCTTTATTTTCCAAATTATGTTATGTATAAACTCTTGCTCTTGCTTTGGGTTAGAGTTTGATTCCTTCATCCTAAGATTCCTCTTCCTCTTGATTATAGGGGGCTTGATGATTGAATCTTTGGTCCCTCTTTTCTTTAGAAGATGAAATTTTATCCTAAGCACTCCTTTATGGTGAGGGTATTTTTGATAAGATATCTTCCCTTTTGAGGATCCTTTTTCTATAAGTGTGTTGTCTGACTTTCAGTCACCCCTTTTTGGCATTATGGTCATGTCAAGTCAGTCTATTCAGTCTGAGTCTAGGTCTAAGTCTTTTATAGGTAGGAAATCTTTGCCAGGCTTCTCTTCCATTGCCTT
>MU227533.1:1685280-1730584 GCA_018584345.1 Thuja plicata | reverse complement strand
ACATTCAGATAACACATTACACAACACATCAATTTGGTTACAGGGAAACCAAATGGTAAAAACCCCGGTGGGAATTAGCACCCACAAAGAACTATACTGTTTATAGTAATCCCTGTTAAAAGATCTTCCAACCCTGTTAGGATTTGTTCATTACAATGCAATAGTATAGTGACCTTGTTAAGCGTCTGACCCTGTTAGGAGTCTTTTATAATAACCCTGTTAGAGGTGGTGGACTCACTATCCAAGTGGTGAAGGCTACAACCTTCTGGTTACTTGATACACGCTGTATCAACAAGGTGAACTGTTGTTTGTGACACTTCTTGTCTGATCAGTTCCTTTTGTGCACCGATGCTTTAACCTCTTGTAAAGCACTACAACAATTTTCTCTATGTTCTGAAAGCTTTTACTTCAATATATATATATATATTATCAACATATGATAAATATAGCTATGTTGCTTTAACACTCTGCTATGCTTTTCTTATCTCTAGCTTTCGCAACTCTTCTTATCACAAATGACCTTCTATAAGTACATACACCAAGTATGAGATCATGGGACCTGTTAGACAACTCTTCATAACATACTTGTCGGCTCTACTATGTGCGCAAGCATAATTACAACCATGCAAGTATAAACTGAATAGACGCGTCGCTTCACTAAGTTGGCTTCACCAATTTAACCATAACTTTGTAATCTTCTTGAAATATGTTTGGCACCTTTAGATTAATATCAACAACTCATAACTCAACATGAATATACACACACATATCTTGAAGATAGGCGCAACTCAATAAACATGTTACATATGTCGGCCTTAAACCGTTATTCCTCCAGAACTTTAACCGTCAACAACAGAATTACATATCTTTACTAAAAATTCATATCTAGGTTTGCGTGTATGAACATAGCATAATAAATATGTCAACAACATGTATCTATCCATTCAAGTCTTCATGTCATCATATAGATAAGTACATACAGAATTACTGTTGTGTATTATATGTTGTCATCAATGACAAACATACAATCAATCAACTGTTCAGAATCAAATCTCCAACAATTCCTCCATTGAAGATCAAGGATTCAAGCTCTCAAGCCTTTGAATGGATTTGGTTCCAACATGCAAGATTCATCATTCAAACCCTAGATATAGCCATCATGGTGGTGTGATCTTCCTTCAAGATCCTTTGTGCATCCTCAAAATTCATTCATTCTCCCTTCAAGGTGGATTCCAAGCATACAATTATGGAGGTTTATGATTTCTATTGAGTCCAAGCTTTCATATTTAAATACTTACATTTTAATTACAATTGCATATCCATTGAATATCATAGCTTCATTGTTAGATTCAATTCTACTACTTGCTAGCATTCTACACTTTATTGATTTCAAGGTTATTTCCTAAATTAGGGTTTGACTAAGGCAAGCCCCTCCCTCCCCAACAAACAAACCTCTTTTTCTTGTAGGTACAGGTGTAGAACTGTGGATTTGAACTCAGATCTGGGTACCCTTTTCAGCGAACTATCAGGATTCACGAATAGATTTTCTGTCGGACCTATGCAGGTCAAGGTAAAGATTATTGGATCAGGGGTGACATTTGTGGGTCAAGGTCTTCTCAAGATGGTGTCGGATTGGAAAAATATTTATGGGTTTTTTTTCATCTTTGTGTTTCTGTTCTGGATCATACTTCACATTTTCCACAAACATAGTACAGACCTCAAAAAATAGCATTCTTCAAATCTGCAATTCTTTAAGGTTGGTACTTCCTCTCATCCTTTTCAATTACTATTATATATCATATCTTCTTAATCATAAAACAAAATTTAAGATCTTCTTCCTTACTCTCATTTCCAAATGGTTGATTCATTTGTGCATTGATCCTTCTTTTGGGTTAATCAATTTGGATCTTTCACTTGTGCATTTGGGGATAAAAGAGGAACATCTTATCTTCCTTCCCCCTATATGCTTAATCAAAATACATACACACATAAATTAAAATTAAATGTAAAGGTTAAGGAAATACAACACATTCATACACACCTAACCAAATTTTCCATCCTTTACATTTTGGTGAACCTGCGATAGACAACTCTTTCTTGTTGGTGTTAGATGCTTTGCCTCTCACATTAGCTCTTGCATACATATTAAATTTTCTTTTATGCTCTTGCATTTTAAAATACTAAAAAAATATATATATGTATTCATAAAAATACAAAAACACTTCTTGCATCTCATTCATTATGAAGATCTTTCGGTGTATGGCTATTTTTCTTATTATGCTTCTTTTAGCATCTCTTTATAGTACCTATTATGTGTATGAGAGTATCATCCATTTCATCATGTTTGTTAATCTTCATATTTCACTTGCTTATTCTATTTTGAGATTAACCAATAATAGTCTTCCTACTTTCAAAACTTTCATAAAAGATTTGTGTAGTGGACTTATTACTCTTTTGGATTATGTGAAGAATTGGGTAGATGATATCTCACCTCCTAATATTCCAACTCCTATCATGCCTAATCTAGTTCCTAATCTTGTTAACCCTAATCCTATCAATTCTAATACAATTCCAAATATTCCTATTTTTATTTCTCCACCTTCAATCCCTAGTTATTCCCACACTTATGATGGGGTTCAAGCTAGGATCCATGATAATGATGTTCAAGAATTCTTTCATTTTCCTTCACCTCCCTATCCAATCCATGATGATGATAAAGGGAAAAACATGGAAACCTTTTCTAATCCTATCATTCCACCATACAAAACATTTTCTCATGAGCATCATAATCAATCTCCTCCTATTGAAGCTTTGCAAGATAGGTATACTACCGAATATACTATGGTAGATAAACAAGGCTATAAAGGTTTAGGGCTTGGTATCAATGAACAAGGCATTAAAAACCTGATTCATTCATCTCCTAAACAAGATATGCATGGTATAGGTTTTACACCTCCTCAAATCAAGGTAGTGGATCTTAACCACCATCCTCCTCTTCATGTTCTTCTCCCAACACCTTCTTTAGATCACCATGATACTCCTCAAGATGTGGCTAAGAAAGTGTATGTCCAATTAATGAATTCCAAGAAAGAAATCCTTAAACCCATTCTGAGAAATGCTCTCTATAAATATAAATGTCCTTTTCATTATAGTAATAAACATTTACTAGCTGATTGTGTGCATTTCAAGCTATATGTTAGAGAAAGACTTGCCTTGGGAATTATATCTCATTCCCGTGCAGTATTACAATTTCTTCATAATTTTGATATAGGGCATTCCCCTCATTCTTTGACAAGTTAGATTGCACTTCTCCTCTTTTCTATTCACTGGGAGGCAAGAGGTATTTTATTCCAGTCTTCTAGGATCCATTTCTCTTAGCATGTATTGTGTTTTGAGTTTAATTGGTTATTTTTTCTATATTTTATCCTTATAAATATTTATAATCATTCATGATATCTTTTTCTAGGACATTTGTTTTGTAAAGATATCTCTTTTCTATAAAATCTCTTGATATAATTTGATATATCCCTTGCCTACACACCTAGGGGGCAAGGTATTTTCCTTATTCCTCTATCTAAGGATCTACTTTCCTTAGCTTAGTGGCATTTTTTTATCATCTAACATTATTTCCTTATAAAGATGTATGTTTTTAACTATGGATACCCTCTTATATAACAGGTGATTGTCCTAGGTCATCACCTCTTCTTTATTTTGCAAATTATGTTCTGTATAAACTCTTTCTCTTGCTTTGGGTTAGAGTTTGATTCCTTCATCCTAAGGTTCATCTTCCTCTTGATTACAGGGGGCTTGATGATTGAATCTTTGGTCCCTCTTTTCTTTAGAAGATGACATTTTATCCTAAGCACTCCTTTATGGTGAGGGTCTTGTTGATAAGATCTCTTCCCTTTGGAGGATCCTTTTTCCATAAGTGACATATCCATTTCACGATTATCTATGTTCTTGGATGTAAGGGTCAAGGCTCTTCGCTAAGAATATGGTATACATTGTTGTTAAGCTGGATATCTCCTTACCTCGTGAAGTAGGTATCCTCTTTTCTCTTACTTATCCTGCCTAGTGGGTAGTCATGATAAGGAGGGGGGCATATATAGGGTCTCCCTTGGAAGGTAACGCACATAAGTTACTAAATCCTGAAAAGACACGCATTTTATATTCATAGTGATACAAGAATTTAGATCTATGGATATTTTCAAAAGTCATCAGAAGACGCATTACAATTATAAGCATAGTTTATGGGTGAACCTGTTGGGCTCTCCCTCCTTGGTGATTCATATTAAGGTGGGCATCTTACTAGGCGAGGTAATCACTATCTCTTTTCTCTCTTTTTCGCTTTCATGCTAGTAGGATTAGATCATGAAGCTATGTTATCTATAGTGTTGTTCTTGTCTTGCTTATGTAGTCATGTATGTTTCCATGATTGATTTCTCTTTATCTTCCATATCTTTATACATGTATGTTGAGTTAGAATCTTTGGTCTAGGGGCTCATTTCCTTTACCTAGTGATGTTCTACCTCGTTGCGATCCACCAGAGTCTTTCTTCTAACTTTACTGAAAGCATGTTCAATTTCCATACTTCCGCTAAAGTGGGGGCTTAATGTATCATCTTAAAATGGAAGCACTTCCTTGGTAAGAATGTTTAGCCCTCCTTAAGGGATGTTTTTGACCACCATCATACGGTCCCCTCATTTCTGCATCATCTCCTGCTTTTGTGTCTGTTTAGGACCCTAATTGGGCCTCTCTGGGCACCTTTTATCCCACCTGGCACTTTTTCCAGAGGTTCTAACCCCCTGCATTAAGGTCAACCTCAACCTTGACCTAGGTCAAGGTTGACCTCGACCTTGACTTGGGTCCCCCTTCCAAATCTGGAAACTTGTTAGCTTCCGGAGGTCATCAAAAATTTATTTTCCCACTTCCGGGTCGGCTGTTTTGGGTTCCGAAGCGGCAAATCCTAAATTATATTTAATATAGGTCCTCTTATAGGGGCATGGGTCTAATTGGAATTTAATTATCCTATTTCAGCCTCTCTAGAAGATTTTTCCCTAGTTTCATATAAAAGGAAGCATTTCTCTCTCATTTTCTCTAAGTCTTCTAAGTGCAAAAAAACTCTAACCAAGATTTATTCAAGAAGCAAAAGGTTCAAGCATCCATTGTTATACATGTTCTCAAGCTTTCAAGGTGTTCAAGTCTTCCTCTCAAGCATTCAAGTTCTCCATTTAAGATCAAGGATTCAAGCTTTCAAGCCTTTGAAGGGATTTGGTTCCAACATGCAAGATTCATCAATCAAACCCTAGATCTAGCCATCATGGTGGTGTGATCTTCCTTCAAGATCCTTTGTGCATCCTCAACACTCATTCATTCTCCCTTCAAGGTGGATTCCAAGCATACAATTATGGAGGTTTATGGTTTCTATTGAGTCCAATATTTCATATTTACATACTTGCTTACATTTTAATTACAATTGCATATACATTGAATATCATAGCTTCATTGTTAGATTCAATTCTACTACTTGCTAGCATTCTACACTTTATTGATTTCAAGGTTAATTCCTAAATCTGGGTTTGACTAAGGCAAACCCCTCTCCCCCAACAAACAAACCTCTTTTTCTTGTTGGTATAGGTGTGGAACTGTGGATTTGAACTCAGATCTGGATACCCTTTTCAGCAAACTATCAGAATCTGTGAACAGATTTTATGTCAGACCTGTGCAGATTAGGGTCAAGATTATTGCATCAGGGGTGACATTTGTGGGTCAAGGTTGGCCTTTTTCTCAATATGGTGTCAGATCGGAAAAATATTTATGGGTTTTTTTCATCTCTGCATTTCTGTTCCAAATCATACTTCAGATTTTCCAGAAATAGAGTACAGACCTCAGAAAACAACATTCTTCAGATCTGCAATTCTTTAAGGTTGGTAATTCCTCTCATCCTTTTCAATTACTATTATATATCATATTTCCTTAATAATAAAACATAATTTAAGATCTTCTTCCTTAGTCTCATTTCCAAATGGTTGATTCATTTGTGCATTGATCGTTATTTTGGGTTAATCAATTTGGATCTTTCATTTGTGCATTTGGGGATAAAAGAGGACATCTTATCTTCCTTCCCCCTATATGCTTAATCACAATACATACACACATGAATTACAATTAAATTTAAAGGTTAAGGAAATACAACACATTCATATACACCTAACCAAATTTTCTTCCTTTACAGGAAGTAGGGAGGAACCTAGGGCTATTATTTTTCTTTTGTGTGGATCTAGAATTATTCTTGGAAAGCTTACACATATCATAAAAGGAAAATGGTGAAATATCTCATCCTCCCATTAGATTTAATGAATTAATACATTCTGCATTGACTCCTTTAAAAAATACAAGCTTAAAGGATTTAGGAGAGAGTCCATTCTATCTATATTTCTAAAAGGTAAATTGAAACTGTAGTCAAATTCTCACCTTGTGGATCAACTTAGCCCAGAGGATTAACTTTTCAAGGTTGGATTCTCAAGTCTTCTTTACATTTTTTCTATTTAGGTATTTTTGTCTTAGGCTAGCTATAAGGGGGAAATGAATTTAAATGTCTTCACATTTATAGTTACTTCATACAAAATTCAATAGACTAAATAGAAGGGAAAGTAAATTAATATTGTATTATTATTATTCTCAAATCACATTGTAAAAGCAATAGAGGGAATTCAAAGTTTCAAAATAGTGAAAAAGAAGAAGAAGCCCTAAATGTGTCAGATTTATCTCTTCCAAGACTTTTATTGCGCTTAATTGGCGGTTCATGATAGATAACAATAGATACATTTAAAGACAGATATTTTTTCAAAGGAAATAGCAGATTCTATGAAGAGGACAACATGATCTATTAGTGAATAGAAGTTAAAGAAACAAAAAGAATTGTTCAAAGGACTATGCCTTATATCGATGTCTTTTCATCGATGAAAACTCTTCTCTTGTTGGACCCTTAGAATGTTTCATCAAAACTTTAGTTTGTTTGATAAATCTGCTTTCGATGGAACAATAAAACTGCTTCTTCGATATAAACCCTTTCAAAGAAACATTTGTTTCGTAGTAACATATTTTGCTTTGTTAGAATCCATATGTTTCTTCGATAAATTTTTCATTTGCTAAAACCTTCTTAGTGTTTCATCAATATAAATTTCCATTTGTTTAAACTATTTTTTTTATAAAACCCTAGACATATTTCATCAATGTGATTTCTTTCAAAAAACACTTACTTTCAAATAGACCTTTTTATTTTTGTTAGAAGCATATTTTTCCATCGATATCTTCTCTTTTATGTGGAGTTGTATAATCATTTCATCAAAATGGGATTTTGATGAAACATTTTTTCTAATTACCACTTCATCCTTTGTCTAATATCCATTCTTTCATTGATAAAGCCTCTTTTCGATAAAAGCTAAACCTTTCCCCATCGGCAGATGTCTTTATGCATGTGTTACTTTGTTAGGAACCATTTTTGATAAAACCTTCCTTTTCAGTAAAATATATTGAACTTAGTTAGTGTTGATCCCCTAAATTGGTTCACGCCTCTTTGAGGGGAAGTTCTAGAAGTGTTGCAGGAGTGGGACGGGGTGCACCCTGCAACACAACCTCCAAGTTTTTATAGAAGTTGAGTCTTCTTTTGGTGTTTGGGGAAAATGAAGAAGACAACCTTTAGCAAACAAACTAAGCTAAGGGGAGGAAAAATGTTGAATCAAAGCTTTGTTAGATAGGATAAGAATTTGACAAGTGCTATTTAGAGGGGTTTGGCCTTCCTGGTCAAAGTTTTGTGTTGTCACTCACTCATGACATGGTGCACCACGTTCCCTTCATTATTGGCAGGAGAAGAAGAAGACAAAGTCACTAGACATAGGGCTCATACATTCATATCTTACCATGGGAGGTATCTTCAAGGGCTTGAAATAAGTCACATCACTCCTAAAGAAAGTTCAAATCTTCTCAACAAGGGACACGGTATTCGACACTATGCCAAGGCAGAAAAAAATAGTTTGAATAAAGGTCGAAAGAGAAGAGCTCACTTCCTAGAAACCTCCTTCCCAAGGATAAAACTATAGAAAAAGTAACACATTTGGACAAAACCTATGATATTTTTACACATGACATAATGATTAATAAAAAAGAAAAGGCACAGAGTACACAGTCCCCATGATTTATTAAGAGAAAACATGTCAAGGTGAGAGAGAATGCCCCCAAAAATATATGTTAGAGTATGCATCCTTGGTTAAAAATCCATAGGGTCTTGTTATCATAAAAAAAACTCCATAAATAGTATATAGTTTGTTTCCTTGCCTATTGAACCAGAGTCCAATATTTCCAACCTCTTTTAAATATGCAAGCCTTCGGGGTTTTATAGAATAACCATCGATCGATGTGATCAAGGATGATTAAAATTTTGTTACAATCGATCAGTATGCACAAAAATACAGCATGGATCACTTAATTCCTTGTGTTGCAGATGAATGTATCCATCTGATTGGTTAATTAGAGCATTTCTTCCAACTGGGCTCGAAAGTAAAAAATGTGGCAACTTGATCAGAGACACCGTGATTGCGTAGGTCTACCTGAATGGTCTGGAGGGAACAACTATCTAGAAATTTGTTAATCGTGAAATTCCTCATGGGAAGGAATATTGCCTAAGTATATATCTGTGTGCCTCATTTGAGTGTGGGTGTCTGGGAGGAGATGTGGCGGGTTGGCAGACTTTGAGATAATACATTCTGTGTATTTTGAATGAAACATGAAAGGACATGGTTATGTGGAGCAGTGATCCAAGCAATGAAAAGTGAAAACCAAGTTCATAACAATGGGATAAATAGTATAAGAACACAGTGATATTTCTCCTAAAGGTAGGGTTATGTTACTAAGAACAGTAAGCAATGATGTCAAGAGATGGTGATTTAAACAATACTAACATAGTGCCATGCAATAATAAAGGTACTAATCAAAGAATGTGAAAGGAAAATGATATCACCATTAAAAACAATGAACAAACCAGTCAAATGTTACAAGAAAAGATCTTAAAGCATGAAATTTTAAGAATATAGTGACACACACTATCAAAAGACAAAGATGTCACTTTTTTTTGGAGCATATATAGCTATAAAACATGATGTCAAATATTGAAGGAGTGAAGAAGACAGTAATTTCCAATGCTTCCAAATAGTGATATAAACAGTTTGTCATAACATAGTGGTATAATATGGATAAATAGTGAAGAACATGATGACTTGTGGGTTTTTCAAACTCAATCACAACTCCTTCCCATATATAGTCTATTCAAGAGAAGATGAGGCGAGAAATGAGGAGGTTTTGGGGCAAGTTCATTAGTTCTATGTCAGTTTGTCTTGCCCTATGGGTGTTGTTGTTTGTATTTTCAGTTTGTAGTCTACCCAATAAAAATTTTGAAGGGCCCAGTCATTCCTATGCTCAAAAGGTTGAAAATATTGTCTAAAATTGCTTAAATATCTCTGCAATAATGTTTTTAGCCCTAAAACTAGTAAAAAATATTTAAAAAAAAACCTAAGTCCTAGGTTTGTTTCTGTTCAAAAATGTAAAAAAGCTCTAAATTCTCAGTCAAGTTTCTATTTTCAAGTTACTTTTTCATAATTAAAGTCCTGAGAATAAAGCATGTGCTTATTTTGTCAGTCGCTTAGTCTCATGAAGAAAAAATAATATTCCATCATGTCTAGAGACTTAGCAAAAAGCATTGGTCGCATTGTCTCTTGATAAAAATAATATGCCTTAGCAGATATGGAGACTTAATGTAGACCTTTCATCTCAAATCAAATCTTATGGTGGTTGGGAAGTCTCTGAATAAACCCTGCAATTTAAAATTTATCTAGCGACACTGAATTCACACAGTCACTAGGTCTCCTAATCAAACCTGAGTTAGATGTCAGTTCAGTATTATTATTGCCGCCTAGTCATGAAAGAGATCATGAGTTAAGTTAAGAATCAAGAGATTTGGCGACAATCGCAAGATGAAAGTCAGATCCAACGGCAGTCGCGTGGTCGTGGTAAAGGTTTGAAAAGTCAAAAGAGATCTGGTGATGAGGAGACAAAGGGAAAGATGATACACGTGTTATTCAATTGTGTAGTCTCTAATAAAAAAGTAGTATACCTTGCGACTTGGAGATAGAAGTCACAAAGTCTTGTGAAACATTAGGGTTTATTTTGAAGATTAGGAGACTTGGTGATAACCGTTCGGTGTAGAAAAGAGAAGATCAACGGTAATCAGGTTATCTCTGGATGCAAATAATAAAAGTAAAATTATCAAGCAATAAAGAGACAAAGGTATTTGTCGCGTGGTCTCCAAATAAACTATGAGTTAAAAATTTGGTTCGGCGATAAAGAGATATAACAGTCGCCAAGTCTCCGGATGTAAGCTAAGGTTAAAGAGCAATTAGTAAAAGGCTTAGTCGCAGTGTCACCAAAAGAGCATGAGTTAAGATATTTCATCAAGTGACAAGGAGATAAGTGTTGATATGGAGATTGATCCAATGATAGTTGTTAATTCTTAGTATGAAACCACGGTTAGAATGAACATTCAGTGACAAGGAGATTACACAGTTGCGAGGTCGCCAAAAGCAGAACCAGAGTTAAAAAGAAGACTTTTCCTCGGGGCCATGGTGGATAGTTGCCAACCAATAGATTTTCAAGAATTTAATGCCAGATGGAAAAGTGACTGAGTTATGTTTAATGACACCCAATCAGATTTGATTTTGATCTCTTTTCAAATTTTATAAGGTTTTAATAAGCAAAATGCACTCATTGATAATTGATTGCATGTCAGTTTGAAATGCCACGGCTAGAAATAGAATTTATGTCACAGTATGTAAACTAATGGTGGAAGTGATTGAATTGTAAGTTTACCAGTTTCAAAGAGATGGCTGCATTGATTTCTCAGTTATAAGTAAGCATATCCATTGTCATTTTATTTTTACCAGCTTCCTAGCTTTTAGAGCTAAGAGTTTTTTAAGAGATCGGCATTTTCCAAGAATAATAGAGTTTTCCAGTAGTGTGTTTTGAAAGTAGTGATTTCCTGGTTCAGAATTCAGAAATCTTTGTGATTGGTGGTGTTTTTAGTGCTTAGAAGTTCAATTTACAGATTAATTGATAGCTTATGGTGAGGGTTTGTAGGAAATTTGTTTCAATATCGATAATATAAATTGGAATAGAACAAGATGAGTCAGGCCATGAGTGTAGAATCTACCAGTGGGAGAAGTGGTGATGTTGGTGATGATATGAAAGGGAAGTGTAACTACTCTAAAGAATTCATTTCCATGTTTCCTGGGTCAAGCCAAAATAGAAAGGTAAGTGTTGATACCCTCATAGATGATTTATATTTCATTAGGGATGCTAAAACCCCAGGCTATTCTGGTTATTCCCTATTTAGCTACTTCTATAATAATAGTGATGAATTTGTGCCTATCTTGAACCCATGGACCTGTGGACTGGCCAAATTAATAGTCCCAGAAATCTTTGTAGATGTCAATTTCATCCTAGAAATGGCCAGTGGGTATGATACCCTGACCAAAACAATAAAAAGGGATGACGGGAAAGCCCTAGTTACCCTAGACAGAAACTCATTCATGAGAGCTTTCAATGTATACCATCCCATGGCCACAGAGATCAACTTAAAAAGCTTAGAGAATAGATATACAAGAGAGTCCGGCATAGCTTCCAAATTAATTCAAGAGCATCATGTGCCAAGGAGAATGAAAAATTATATTGCACCTATCCTAGGGAGTCCCCCATAATACTACAAGGACTTGAACTTCTATATGAAGTATATATCATATGCATTATGTGGAGTGTTAGGGAAGGATGGAGGACCGGAAAGAATCACCTCAGACATCCTTATGATGGTCCTGGATATGCAGAGCCCTCACACTAGTGCCAACTATGACTATATTCAATATATCATAGATCAAATGCATTAGGGTTTTGTTGATATACAGAACAAGAAGGACAACCCCAAATTTATGCATTACTCCATTTTAATGCATTTGATCTTATACTAAAACTTCCCTATTATGAATTTTCAGTGTTTAAGGCCTCAGAGGTTTCACCAGAACCAAGCCAACCCTATTCAATTTTGGCTAAGAGTGTGGAATTACACTTCAAGGGAACAGGAGTTTTGTGCCTTTAAAAATTGGATAGTATATCCTATTATTAAGTGCCTAGGTGTCAACAAGACAAGGCTACTAGTGAAGGTGATACAGCTACTCAGGCCATGCCAATATCTTGATAAGTGCCCAGGAGATCACAACTGGGGTGACTTCTACTATGAAAAGAATTTCACATTGATCAAGGTGTATGGTTGCACCCACCCACCCCATGTTTTTCCATTCCATGTGCCACCAAGGATTGTAGCAATGAAATTCATCAGGCAACTAATTTTGACAGACAAGGAACACCTTGCTCCTGACAGGAAGGATACATTTACCCCAAGGAAGTTCAAAATTTATAATTTTACAATTGGAAAGAGGGCATTAGGCCCAGTGAACAATTGGATGAGCCATTATAGAATGAATGTGGATCTTTACATATATATTGACACAAAAGGCTTCATCCTGAGTGCCAAAAATTTGTTGACCCCCACCATTCCATATACAAAATACCATGAGGAGTGCATGGAGGAAAACCTAATAAGAAATATGTTGGAGGATGAAGATGTTGATAAAAGAGATGATAAATTCAATGAATTGATGGACTTAGAGAGACAGGTAAATAGAAAGGGCATTACTTTTGGGGCTTTCTTCCTAGACTTTCCATATCTAAAGAAGCTTGATGTCATGTTTGAGTCTCACACTCTGCTATGTAATCAATTGGAAGATGCACTTGTAGTGCTAGAGAAGAGCCACAAGGGGCACTCATCATCAGAATATGATGAGGACAGTGATGAAGAGTACTCAGTGCCTAGCTCCCCTCCAATTAACCAAGCATTTGTTGAAGAACAAGCAACTAAGGGTGAGAACATAATTGACCTAACAGAGGTCCTTGAAACTGAGGTTACAAATGAGCCCCCACCAAAGAGGTAGAAATTTGAAATAGGGGATCCATCTCAGAAGAAGGAAAAGAAGAAATACAGGATTGGTGCTCTCATTACTATAAATAGAGCTTATGATCATCAATATAGAAAACAAATAAGAGCAGGAAAGAAACTGCAAAAAGATGAATACCTCTTATGACTTGCATAGATGAGAGACTGATATATCAGGATCAATTTCTGAAAGATGATAATTTCATCAAAACCAAGGAATTCAAAGACTTCCTCATTTGGAATAAGCAGCAACATGTCAGTGCACAATTGCAGTTGATAGGTGGCGATCCAATGACCACTGAGGCTCTACAAACATTGCAGGATTATGATCCTAAATCAGAGAAAATAACACTTGAGGAGGCAAGACAACTGGTCAAGGCCATTGGTATGTTATTAGTAAAAGGGTGGTATTTGGCCTCTACTTTTATTATTGATCATATTAGAAAACAGCCTAATGTAAAGTTATCATTAGAAACACAGATTGGGGAAATGATCAGAGGGTTTGGATATAATCCAAAGTCCCAGGCATTAGCAATGTGGAGCTTAGCTCCAAAAGATCAAAAGCTAGCCCTAATAAATATTCAGGAGAAAATGGAAGGCAAAAAGATTATCTGGTCAGTCCAGAATATAGGAGACTTGGAGATTTCCCAAGTGCTCACACATTTTTCTCAACTGAATGAGGCTAAAGTAGTTCAAATGTCTAAGAAATTGAAAAAGCTCACTAGTGAAACTAGTGATATTGTTAAAGACAAAGAGATGGGTCTAATCAAAATAAAATCACAAGAGAAGCTCATAGGAGAGCTCACACAAAAATTTCTAGACAAGCCAAAAGTTTCCCCTTCAGAGCCAAAAGAGGTGCAAGATGTTGAGATCCAAACAGAGGAAACAAAGGATACAGCAACAGAAATAGAGCAAGAGGTTAGGGAGCAAAATGAAGTTATTTTGGGTACATTAACAAAAATTTTGCAGCATAGGATAGATATCATAAAGGATAAGATTGATGTAGTATATGGAGCCTATGGAAAGTTTACAGGCCTACAAATAAAGGTAAATAATTTTATCCAAATTTTGAATCCCTATTATGCAACATGGTCTGGCATAACAACACTATTTGAAAGGTTGGAATCTTTGCAACCACTCAGGTCAGACTTACCAAAAATAGTAACCCGGGTTGGGACTGAGATAGAACAAATAGGAGCCACCTTGTCATTTTTTAAAGGAAAGGCTAATCAAATAGAGGCAAGGTTGAACATGTTTGTACCAAGCTACAATAGATTTGTGCCTCCAATCAAATCAGAGGACAATCAGATTAAGCCACTAGGGGTATGGGGCTCAGAGTTCAACACTGTATTGCCTTATAAAGAGGTATATGTTTCTAATCAAGGAGAGCTAGATATGGAGAGATTTAATAAGATTTTGGATGAAGCAATTAAGACAAAAAAAAATTGCAATAAATTCATCACATATGTCAAGAGCATAACCGATGCTAGGTGGGAAAGATAGAAGACCCATTTGGAGAATATACAGAGCTTTGAATGGACAAAATAATAGGATGTTATAGCATAGGACATCTTAACAAAGCCCAAGAAGAAAAATCTTGTCACTGTTGACTTGGACATCATGGATGAAGTATAGGAGGACACATGGCACCTGTTCTTTGAGAACATGAAGGTTAGAAATCATAAAGACTTGTGTAAGTTAGCCTATATTGGTGGTCACTAGATCTCATTCCAAATATCAGATGCTATCCTGAACATATCAGGACAAAGGCGCCAAAGATCACAAGAAGACAAGGAGAAAATCATATCTTATTCTTTAGGTTTGTCTGTCCACCGCTTGGTGCTTTCATGTCTTTTATCTTATCTATTTTTTAGGGTTAGGTATTAAAACCATCTGAAGCTTGTAGCATCCTTACTTCTTAAGGATTCCAAGATGGTTTTAGCCTATAAATAGAACTCATTGTAACATTTCTGATGATGATGGAATAGAATTACAAGGCAGACTACTAATTTTTGTCTAAGCCTCTGTACTTTTTTGTCTATCTGAATTTATTTGAAGCATTAAGATATTAATAAAATATATTGCAATCTCTGTTTTACATCTTGGTTGTCTCTTTTCATTTATGTTATAGTTCGTGTATGTTTATTTGTAAGGCACTTAGACATACTAATCACAAGGTGATTGTGCAGTCATTTGTGAGCTCCTTCAAGGAAGGATTAATTATTTCAAATGACCCAGAGAACTTAGCATTAATTTAAGGATTTGATGATAGTTATAGAACTAGAGGATAATTTTTAAGGCATTTTATCTTTTTTGCAAGTGTTTTATTGATCACCTTATTGTGGATTTATACCAGATATTGACTCTTTAGCCCATAGGATCAGGCACTGGTTTATAATTTTGCATTTAATTATTCAATCATCCAGCATTTAAGATCAATCATTCAATTATACTACACTTATAAAAGAGCATACATTCATAAGCAATTGTACTCACAGAGTATACAATTCAAGTCTACTTATTCCTTTAAGAGAAAATCAAACAGGTTATCCCTCCTAAAGTTCATAAGAATTGAAAAAGGAAGAAGGATGAGAATCCTTATTGCATTACTGTTTGTTGTTGTCAAAATACTGGTTTGGCTCATTAAGCTATGTATTAGGTTATTCATAGTAATTTTCATAGTCATCTTCTTATTGATCCATTAGAAGGCATTTCAGCAAGCTACTAAGAAGATATAATCCACTTAAAAGATATTGTCAGTCAGTAATCATTCATAGGTAATAACTGCCTAAGTCAGTGGATCTCAAAAAAGGAGGAGATAATAGTTTCCCCAGATGTTATCAAAACCCTCATCAATTAGGAACTTCTCTTGCTTGAATCATTTATTTCAAATATTGGGAGTCATAGAGTTAAAACAAAAATTCAAGCATTTTGAGATTCAGCAAGAAAAATCCCTGACAGGTGTAACATCAATTGAGAAAGGTTTTGAGACTAAAAATGACAACTTTACCTTAGTTTGAGTTCACATTTTTGTAAATTTTTAGTTACATATGACCCAAATGGAATTTATTTCTCAAACTAAGAGATTTTGGGAAAGATTCCACCTCTTCTCCTGAATTTCAAGGAGATTCTTTCAATGGCGCGGGTCCAGTCATACCTCCAGTCCTTTTTTAGTTCTGATTGAAGCCTTTCAATAATTCCAAAAATTGTAATTCATTTCCCCGGTTCTTTGTTTTCTATTCTTTGCATGGAAAAAGAAAGAAAGGTATTCAAAATCATTTGGCATTCAATATGGACAAATTGTAATATTGAAATTCCTTCAAGATCAATAAACATGGATCGATCTTTCTCAAGTTTTTTATCCTTTGATCATTGTGAATGAATTTTTAATGTGTTTATGTGTTTTATTTTCATAAACCTATAAATGTGTCTCATTTAAGAAAGTATAAGGATAAGTATTTAATGTAAATACAAGTTATGAGTTGTGTTAGATTACTGAAAGTAGTTTGAAGTTGTGAAGTTCAAATTTCCTTCATGTAAATGCTAAAACAAAGGACCTTCTCATGAAAAACATTTATGCATTTCTTGATAATATGAGTTGTGATCATCCATAGCTTGTTTCAATGAGTTTGGTTGTGAGTTCATGGAAACAAGAAAGTCTTATTAAATTTGGTGTATCACCTTTAGCGAGTAGATTTTAATTTTCAAAGAATTTATATCCCTTTCCCTTGAAGAGTTAGTAGTTTAGGAGCTGATTCAAGGGAACCAACCCTATAATCTAAAGGTCTACTTTCACCATAAGGTATCCACAACCTAAAAGTAGTCTCATATTTCATAGGTTAGCTAAGTCTAGGCTTAGCTAGGGTAAAAACCTAAGTGATAATAGAAACCTTTCCCCATAGTCTTCAAGAATTTCATTCTCTCTCTAAGTCATCCTAATAATATCCTCCTTCATATCACTACTCCCTAATAGTCCTAATATTTTTGTAGGATCTTTTATTTCATTATACCCCAACTAGTAATAGCATTTTTTCCTAGGCCCATAAACCATCTCAAGACAATATCATTTAAAAGGGTAGGAAATATCTTATGTCTATGGGTATTAGTGACATAATCATTTCTACGACGTAGGACATAAAATTTAAATAGAAAAGTATTAATATCTTTTGTGACCAAGACATATAAATTAGTCAAGGTTTGTGGGGGTATGTTCTTAAGGGCATCACGTCTTTTTGGTCTGAGATGAAAAACTCAAATTTAACTAGTTCTACATGATTTTCTACTTCTTCTTCATCCATTATTGAGGATACTTCATTTGTGGATTCAAAGGGATCTAAGTTCCTGAAAAGGGTATTCATTGCCTCTTTTTGTGTTGATAGTGTCATTTGGTGATTTGTAATTAAAGCTTACAAAAATAATTTACACTTAACCCTAAATATATTTTTTCCCTATCACAAATAGAATTGAATGGTTATGTTCATTTACCATTGAAATTACAATATTAGGTTTATTTAATCAATTATCAACTTAATGACATACTAATTAATAGCACATGAAGTGAAATCAACAAAAGAAGCAAAAAGAGATGGAAACTAGTTTTTTAACTGAGTTCGTCCAATGTTTAGGCTACATCTTCGAGCTTTCTCAACTATGAAGCAACTCCATTAACTTGATGAAAATCTCAAAAAAGGCTTTGCTACACCACAATGGCCTTCTAGTTGCAATACAATTTATACTGCTTTTGAGGATGATTATTTCTCTTCAAGCTCTTCCCACTTCCACATCATATTGACATAAACTTTCCAACAATGTATTTGTACCAAGCTTCTCTACCAATTTTACAATGCTTCGAAAGCAATAAAAATACAACCCACTTTTCTAAAAAAATATGAGAACAAAAGCTTATGGCATCAAGCCTAAACCAAGGCTCCCAATTCTCATCCTAAAAATTTCCACAAATTATCTCTGAGAATTGTTTTTCAAGAGAAAATATCCCTCTTTTTAAAGAATTTACATATGTTATTTGGGGGTTAACTATATTATTCCCAATATGACCTATATTAAGCTTGTATATTTTAAATCAAATAAAAATATTTTAAAAGCCCTTTTAAGGTTTTCGGGCTTCTATGACTTTGGCATTATTATTTTAACCATGTGATAAGGATAGGGCCTTGGCCCCTCTATTCACAGACCACCCTTCAACATATGAGAAAATTTAAATTTTCCAAAATATTTTGCAAAGATCGCGCATACCACATTGGTTGGAGATTTTAGTGATATTTGAGGTCGGCGGTTCAAACCCGCTGAAATGTTTTTTTAAGCTTTAATTTTTCTTTGAACCTACTTTAAATATAGTTGACACCAAATTATTAACAACAATTCCATTATCTCATGTGGAGGAGAGAGTGATTAGCTAGGCGTTGGTCAAGGAAACCACTCTTTGTCATAAATAGTTGCTCATGTCGAAAACCAGAGGTGTCACGTGGCACTATTTCATTGGTCCATGTACAAAGACATGTCATAATGTGGTTGGTCCTTGCTACCTATGCATTCCACCTTGGCATCCTACCACATTTCAACATCTAGTTGGTCCACGCTACCTATGCATGTCACATCTTTCCATGTTTTATACTTGGGTGATGTCACGCCAGCATGTTGATGTGATCTATACTTGGTCAACCATCTCTTTGGCAACTTTGACCAGTCATACCTTTGTCATACAGACTTTGTTTGAGCCTGTTTAAGTTATGTTAGGAGCATATAAATTATCTCTATGCATTGGGGACATCTCTATTGAGATTTTAAGATTTTCAATTTTTAGGGTTCTGAAGATCCACTTGGATCATCTGGTCCTCTTGTTGGATAAAATAGGTATGTTGACCCTATTTTTATAGCCAATCTGTCTCAAGAATATTAATGGAGGCAAGGAACCTTCCAAGAACATCTCTCTTTTATCACATGCAATGTAAATTGAGAGCATTTGAGCTACCTTACTCCACTCGTAGTAAAAAAAATTAAACTAAAATTGAATTTTAGTGGTCTTAATGCTGAAAAATAAACATTTATCATGTCATGAGCAAATAACAAGCAATAAAATATATCCTAGGAATCCTAAGCCTTAGCACCATACTTAGTAACAGTGCCATAAATTATTGGACTTTCTTATACACAATTTACTTGTCTGAACAACTTGATGCACTCTCATAACGAGAGAATTAATCCTCCATTATGTAACCCCTTGCTTCTAGGAAGGATCATTTATATCAACCAAGAACATGTGTATTTGGGTAATATTGGCATTGTATGTGCAATAAAGGTTCTTAGTTGTCTCTCAATACATGAAAGGAATTAATCTAAAAACATCAAACAAATAAAGTAGAGATAATACTAAATAAGAGTCTAGTTTACATAGTACTGGCTATGGGTATTTAAAAGAGTTAATGTAGAAGTGGCTATGGAAGACTGTCTTCTAACTACAACTTTGTAAATCAACAAAATGCAATAACAAAATTGAAACAGAACATGAAAACATGAACTAATTAATTGTTATCACAAGAATCACTAAATATTAACAATGCTACTATTACATCTAGTCTATAAATAGATTTTCTTCACCTCAAGTGGAACTTTCTTGAGGGGTCATAATCTCAAATAATAGTAACTTAACTTATCTTAACATACAATAATTCACTTGCATTGACAGATAATAGTATAAATTAAAATGAAATAACATCTTACTCCTACTTTTATAATCGAGGCAAAATCTAACACAATAAGAACAACATAAATGTCAATAGATATGGACTTTATAGATAATCCCAAAGGTTGTGGTCATTATTATGATCCAATTCTTACTGAACATATGTCACTTATCCTAAAGAGGTGGTGACTTATTCTTCAACTATAGTAAGAACCAACTAATCTACAATATTTGAGTTCTACTTGGAAATCAAACTCTATAACATGCACCATGTGAGATTATACAAGGGCCAAATAAATGTAAAACATACCACACTATCATTTACACAAATATTACATCTTTCTTGTACATTATAACTCCATGAAAAATTCAATGATGATACAAACAACCATGCCGACCAATTCCTTTAACTCCTTCTAGGTGAGCACAATAGATATATTGTCTTGGCTTGGCTCTAGGTGAGTTACAATTTTCCCAAGGTTGTAAACTAGTTATGTTAAAACATATATCCATACCATAAAAATCACACAATATAAAATCTATCATATATTACATTTATCATATATAAAGTTGTAAAATATGTCCACAAGGTATAGTGTTATGCACATAAATTCAAAAGAATTTTGATAATGTTTAAACTAGAACTACTAAAAAGACATCATTTTATATATTAATTAATGGCTCCCAAGAATATTCCTTAATATATCTTAAAACTTCTCCATGTCCAGCTAGACCAGGGTTACCTTTGGGTGCCCAATCAAAATTAATCTTAACTAAGCCCTTTTGTGGAGACTAAAAACCAATTCCCTCTCTGGAAGACTTCCCTTTCCCAAACGAGATAGAGATGTCCATTTGGTGTTTCCAGCTTAAAGCTATCTACAACTAATGGGCAGGGACAACAACTCTATCTCCTTTATAACACTTTTTAGAGAAAGCAACCTACAATTTTTCAATGACAACAATAATAATAATGTTTGCAACTCTATCAACATTACCATGAAGGTCCCCAAAGATGTGATTATTTCTTTCCTTTTAAATGGCTCATATAATATGGGGGAACATAAGATGCTAGATCAAATGAATAAAATCATTTGAGGAGGGTTGATTCCAATGATGGATAATCTCTTAAATTTAAGATGGAAAGACGTAGCATAGGTTTTGTCTCCTAAATAAGACAAACCAAAATTCCCCAGAAAATGGGCACTCAATAAACAAGTTGGAGGGATCTTTGGAAGAAAAAAGGAAAAGTACGCATCTATTGGGAAGATGAACCCTCACTTAGAAGGCCTGTCATGAGTAAGAACTTTGTTTTGAGCCAAAATTCAAAAGAAGTTGTTGATTTTAGGAGCGAGGTGTGACCACCACAAGGTATAAAGGTGAGGAGGGTCAAAAGAGAATACTCTAAAGTCAACCTACCTAAAGGGTTGTCAATCCAAACCAAGACATATCTAGGAGAGGAAAGAGGGATATTAAATTTAGACAAAAAATATTGGAGTCTATCAATTATCTTGTTCTCTAGAGGATCTTCTTACCTAATTATTCTTTAGGTCCTATTCTCTATATAATCTACAACTTTTTCACCAAAGTGGTCATCATAGGAGTTTCAAAAATATCTCATGCATTCTACCTCGCCAAGGGGGATTCTTGAACTAGTCTATCCACTAACCATCCACTATCTTCATGTGATCCCTTTCCAAATGAAAGATCTGAAATCCAGGATATATTTCCATAGGATTGAACAAGTAGGGATATAAAAATAGGAAAGGAAGTCTTCCATTTAAGATATGCATTTTCTCATATAAATTTAGTTCCATTCATTGTATTCCTCTCTAAGCCTCTAGGATAACTTATTAAGCATTGTATAATTAAAATAATCATTTTTTTATTACCCAAACCACTGACCTTTCTAGGTAAACAAAATTTATCCTAAGAAAGTAGGAGGATCCTATTTCTTTCCCAAAGTTGGACCATAAAAATATTTTTCTGAGTCTAATCAAATTTCTCCACAAATCCTTTAAGAATCATGAATTATTAATAGACTCATAGAAAATACGGGGAGATTTTGTAATGTCTCCTTGATACTATTACTTATCCTTTAGCTATTTGGGTTGTATCACCTTATTTTGAAATGTTAGGTTGCGTCACATGGAAATAAATATCACTATGGTATTTTTGTTTGATATTTTCCAACGACTTGAGGAGTGCATGCATTATGTAATGTGAGGATATAAGGTTCCCTATTTTATGCATTAAAATTAGGAGACTAAGCCCCCTTTAATTACTTTTAAGGAGAGTGGATCCACTTGGCTCAAATAGATGGGCACAAAGTGAATCCAACAGTCCTTGTTTAAGGTGAAAATGATACCACCTAAAGATGTGAGTTGGATGTTTGATCTAGGGCTAAAGGTGGAAAATAGAGGGTTTTGGATATGCATAAAAAGTCATATAGTATACATGAATACGTTGGCTAGAGAGTTGATAAGAAGAGGTAAAACAGAATGTGTGTTGCAATCTAAGCCAAAATTAGGTGGAATACATCACTTAGGATGACCTTGACCCGGGAAGATGGGATACAAAAACTAGTATTTCTAGAATTTATCAACAACTCAGATATTTCCCTAAAAATTACATTTGAAATGTTTGGGACTATGTCACTCTAGATCACATCAATCCTACTTTTTTGGTTCTATGAAGTCAAATCTATAGGTCTTCATTTTCTCAATTTGATCACAAATTTGTGCCTCTAAAACTTGCCACCTACATGGTGCACAGATAGAGAGAAAAATTTTGGGTTGTTGCCCATTTTCCCAGGTCTATCCCTGATTTTGGAATTAAACATGAAATAAAATGGAAATATACTTGAATTGGAAGCATGGTGTAGTAGAGGTTAGATCTGGAATTGAAATATTTGAATCTTATACCTTTTTATGTAATGTTTTTTTAATGTGATCACGAAGGTTGAAGCAATAACATGAATTAATAATACATAAAGGAAATTGATCATAAAGAAATGCTTGTATGAAGGTTGTTAAAACTTTCCACAATGCTAGAATCTGAAGAATATGGTTTAAATAAATGTTGCCTCCAGTGCTTGAGCTTGAATGCTTGTAAAGAGGTCTTGTATTGATGTGTGGATATGAAAATTAATTGAAAACATGATCTTATATTTTTTTTTTATCGGTAACATAGATTTTATTAATATTAGAAAGAGATTACATCAACACCATTCATGGCTATGGTATTACATTCATGCAAAACTTTGCAATTTCATTTTCATTTTCACCCCTTTGATATGCCCCTAGCTATACCTATTGGAGACAATACTACTCATTACATAGTTCGACTATACAAAACATCAAAAAAGCCCCATCAGCCCCCACTTCATTTGAACCACTTCGCTGCCTCCTCTTGGTGAAGTTTTCGAAGGCACCTCGCTCTTCTGCCACTGCTCGTGCCACCACCATCCACCTCATGGGCCCTGTGTTCTACCCTGGAGGCTTTTCCTTGCCGTGGCACACTTAGCTTCTTGCAAACTTGTGGTCTTTCATCCTCCCCCACCGCTACACTTGACTTTATGGGAGTGCATTTACGCTTCCTCCCAGAACCCCCATCATCTTCCTACGCCTCCTTCCATTTTTCCAACACTGCCTTCAAGGCAATCCAACCACGATGGGCTTGGGCTGGATGGACATCCTCTAGACTAGTAGAGGACTAGATTACTAAGGGTTGCATCTCCCGATGCCTGTGGCCAACCATCCGAATGAGAGAATTCCCCATATGCAGTCCCACGCCAACCTCCATCCTCTGCAAGACCTCTTTAATCCCTTCAATCCATTTAATCACCATACACTTCCTAACCACTACTCTCACCTCAGCCTTTGACACCGCCACCATGATCCCCAAAGCCACAAACTGTGATGATAGGTCTAGATTTGTGCGGGGTTTCCACCACTCTTTAAGGTAGTGTTCCCCGAAAATGTTGCAAATATCTGCCCAGAAATATTCCCCATCTTCTGTGAAGAAATTTCCTAGCCATTTCACCATGATGGGGCCAACAAACACTGGGATTTGTCCCTTCGTGCTGAGAAATAAATTGGTCTCCATTACTCTACGATTCCTGCTCTCTGATTTTAATGGTGATGTATCTTTTCATTCATTTCACTCAGATTAATAGGCTTCCAAAGTATCTAAGATCCCGCCTATCGATGCCATCATTCGGCCATCACATCTTTGCCCTCTCATTACTCCATTTTTTACTACCCCTTACCTCACATGTAACAAAATCCTCGGGTGGAAAAAGATTGTGTCATGCCACCTCCATCCTCTAAATCAAATTTCTCCACATCATGCCTCCTCCATTCTCCTACAGAAATATCTCCACGTGCTCATCGACATATTCCACTCCACTTTTCCAGTACTGGTTTTCAAGGCTTGGGTCATCTCTCTAGTCGATTGTCCTCCAGTTCATGCTATCACTCTTTAGCATTCATGTTCACTACTAGGGTCGGGTCCTCAGATCTTCAAAGAGATCAAATTTATTTTCTAATGATCCATCGACACCCACACTTGAGAGTCTGTATGCCATGTCATTTTTTTCTCTTGGCACATGTGAGACCTTAAAGTCATCAAATTTGACAATCAGATCCCAAATTCTTTTAATATGTTTGTTCAAGTACCAAGTTTCCATTTTTCCTTTGGCTATACCATTCATAACTAGGAGTGAATTCTCCTGAATCCTAGTCTTTTTGCCTTCAAAATTGCCTCTACTGCTTCCAGACACTTAGCCTCATTGTTTGTTCTATCTCTCAATCATTTAGCTCCCCGCGCCAGAATTTATCCTTTCTCATCACGTGCAATGAAGCCTATCCCTGAAACTCCTGGGTTTTCACGTGAGGCACCATCGAAATTGATTTTGACCCATCCAAGGGATGGGGTTTTCCAAACACTCAGTCTAGGTCTCTATCCATCCACCATAGGTTGTGCCCTCCCAAGCCCATTAGTGGGCCACATGATCTTATATATTATTCTCAAGGTATTTTTACAAATTAAGTTTACTTCTAAACTTAATATTGAGGCACCAAGATCAGCGATAAATGATAGGAAATCGACACTGACATACTTGAATATGGGCTCTAGGGTAAAGGGAGTTGTAGGGATCATTGACCTGACAACTCAAGGAATTGAAGCTAAAGGTGAGGTGTATTAAGTGTGGGGCTTCCAATATAATCGTCATATAGGCATATGACATCATATTTTAAATATTTTGATCAAAATAAGCTTGGATAAGAGGTAGGACACCACATACTAAGGAAAGGGCACAAAATATCATAGAACCTACATAAGGTTACAATTTATGATGCTACACATTAATATTTATGTTATTGGGTTTTAATACTCATGCTTTAAGTTACATTGTCAACTTCATGGTGATGAATTATAAATTAAGTTAACTAATGAATTATTTCCACCTCTTTTTAGAAGAAAATGATAATGAATTAATTAAATAAATAAAAATATCTATTTAGTTAATACTAGAAAGGAGATGGAAATTAGATAATAAACTAAATAAATTTATATTTAATTAACAAATAAATTATAATAAAATGATTGAATAAGTAAAATATTCTTTTAATTAAATAAATGTATTTTTAGGTCTCTACATTATGTCCCTCTTTGAGACAATGTAGTTTATTATGTTTCTTTAAAGAAGAAAAATTAACTGAGACATGCCCCAGAAGTAAAGGTGGCATGCACCCTCAAGAGATTGGTAAAAAAATTCATAAAAAAAATTGGGAAATCTCTTAGTATGTTGGTAGGAAAGGTTAGGTTGTAGTTTAGCAAAAAATAAGGTTAATTTAGGAGAAAAGGTGACTAAAATCGGGCGATTAGGGTCACATGAGACCATGATGGATTAACAAGGATAGTTAGGGTTACAATGCCTATAAATAGGAGCTTTGGGTTCATTATCCTCATTTTCACCCTTCATTTCTAGAGAATAGCCTAGAGTAGAGAGAGTAAATGTGGAGGGGATTCAATTAGAGAATCATAGGTTTGAGTGCATCTGATGATTCAAGTTGCCAGAGGAGTATGGGGACCCCATATGTATCTAGTCCTTTTTCTCATAGGTATCATTTATGGTGTAATTAATAGGGTAATAAATTAATTTATTCATATACATGAGAAAGTATTTCTTGTGGAAATGACGCCAGAATATGCACAAATGATGTGCAGTTGTGCACTTGCAAGCTATTGTTGCACTTATGCCTATTTTTGTGCATATGAAAGGAAATCCTATTAATTTGATAAAAGTGTGAATATGATAATTACTTTCAAAAATGATGGTTGATAATGCACAATTGATGAAACTATACAAATTATTAGGCATGCTACGCTTCTAATAAGAAGTTGCATCTTTGATAGTTAGAGTTGTGTAATTGAGAAAAATGCACAACTGATAGGTGTGACTAAACAATTGATCTAATTGGGTATGATTATCTCATTGAGATTGATTTAAATTCATGATAGTTTGACACAATTTTTATTCTCTAATAGTCAGAAACACCAATATTGATGCAGAAGCTAGTGGACCCACACTCAGCCTCAAAAGGGAACTTCAGTGTTCCTATTTTGTTTTGTAACAACACTCAAAAATATTCATCAAAAGGGACTCTAACCCAAAATACTTTTACTCTAGGACATATTAATAGTATATTCCTTCACCTATATCCACCATCCCTCTACAAATCAACACAATCTCCATTCTTGATCACAACTGACCCACTGGTTTAGTGTTTAACACATATTATCCCTGATTTCATAATCACAACCTTAACCCTTAAGGACCTCTTTCTACTGTCCCCTTAACTCTCCTTAAATCCTTCATTTATCATTGGACTCTTCCCACACTCAATCTTACCTTCTTAAAACTCTTATCACCCTTGGTTGATCCAACTAGGATCTACATCTTAAGACCTTACTGTCCTACTTAAGATAGTCACCTATATCACTGCTAACAGTGATCATACCTCTCTCACTTTTTACCCACAACCTCTTCTATGATCTTGGAAAAATTATAAAATCCACAATACTCTTTTAACATTCCTCATAACCTCATAACACCCTCCATTTACTGATGTGGACAAAGTCTTACTATATTTCTCTATCACTGCCCAAACTGTGACAGTCCAAAGTCACCCTTCACTATGTTCAAGCATGTGCCTCTTGTTGCATGGTGCTTTGGAACACCAAGAATTTATTGTAAACATCCACCCTCATCCTCCTGGCCATGAACAAGGTGGGGTTCCATGTGATCTACAAAGAAATCACATTTTGGAGCCTCTCAGGCTAACCTAATCTAGGGTTTGACTGTCTCCTTCAAACAAAGATATCTCTGACCAAACTAATCAAATGAAGTCATTCAAAGACTAAAATGCTCTAAACAAAGAATACTAACATCCCCAATTATAAGTATGTCAAGAAAAATCCCTCCAAGCCACTGTATATCCTTTCAAACTGACTGTTACAGAGAGAAATCTGTGAAATACAAAAAAATACATTATTTGTATTGATTCAAAACTTACAATATGTTGATCCCCGTGACCATTCTCTCTTTCTTCAATCTTTCATGCCTTTATAAAACCTTTTTTCAATGTTATTTTACTAACAAACTACTTTGGAACTACCCCAAACCTCCTAAAAACAAACTGAAACTATATTAAAATCGATTGTCCAAGTGCTGACATGGTTTTTTCAACTTGTTTTGCTATTACAAAGTGTAGAGAATGTTTTCAAGTTGAAAAATAAGTTGTCAACTTGATAACTACATACCAAATAATTATATTTACATGGTCCTTCTCATTTCATTACCTTCAACCATGTGTACTTAGCCCTATCAACCTATGAACTTGCTTATTATCCCTTAAGGCCTTATTATCAACTTAAGCACCATTACATCATAATGCGCTTATTACATTGTTTTATGACCATAAAAGTCATATTAAATGTTTTTACTCCCATTAAACCTATCAAATAATATACCTCATTTCCTATTACATGGTGACCCTTGTAGGGTTATTTCCCTCATCATGACAACTTTGCATTAGATTGAATTCATTACATTTCATAGGCACAAATGGCCTACATTACAATTTTTTTAGACCTTTTAGGTCCTTATAGTCTTCATTTTCTCAAGGTCATCCAAGTGACCCCCTGGTAGCCTTCCAAGCCTTAGGTGCTCCTACACCAAATATTGATGTGCAAGGAGTGATATCCTCCCATGTAGCATAGGTAGGTGAATTTATCATATATAGAGCTAGGAGTACTCAATCCCATAGGACTATGATATGTTAGGTTTATGCCCAAGATCTAGGGTGATATTTGGCTTTTGTATCCATTATATGAGCGATGGAACAACAAGCACTATTCATTCCATTTTCCCATTAGAGGAATCTATTGGAAAGAGACACTGCATTGGACAATTTGTATGTTGTCATTGATGGAAGCTACATACATCTCTTATAGTTACTTATCATTTTTTGGTGATACTGAAGACCAAAATAAAAAATTGGCTAAGTATGGATATAGAGAAGAAATATACAGGAATAGGTAAAAGGATCACATTATTTTATGGTGACATTTGTTGAAGATATAAAGTTATGAATATCAAGTATATTGAGAAGTGTGAAGAACAAAGACAATTACTTGTTGGATTGATCTACTATCCTACCAGATCAATGATTCGATTGGTTTGAGCGTAATTATTGGTAGGGTCAACATCATGGATGATATCTATTCTTTTCTCAAGGTTAGCATGAAGGTTTGATTATTGTTTTGATCAAGGTTTTGCACGTTACATGTTTTATTCCTTGAGCCGACAAGTTAACTTATTATAATTTGTTATTGAGTATATAAGCCTAAGTTTTTGTGGAGATTTGGTGTTACAATGGTTATATATGATAGTCATATGTTGTGTATGGATTTTGGATCAGTGATCATAGGTTTGACTATTGGATAAGTAGATATATTGTGCTTGCATAGAACTTTTCAAGCATTGACGATGTTATTTCTTAGTTCATGTTCATAGATGAAATCTTTTGTATGGAAGTGAGCGTCAATGTATATTTTGTAATTGAGAAGTGAGCTCTAAGTTGTAAGCATGAATGCATGTGCATTCCCCTCATGTACTAAACATTTAACATCATAACTTATTTCTACAAAAGTAAATACTTATGGGTTCCATCCTCACTGTGGTTTTTCCCTTAACTGGGTTTCCACGATAAAAATCATGGTGTTATGATGTTGTGGATGCTTTATTTATGTTTCAATTGTTTAATTTTTATTTCTTTCAGTTTATGGTTAAAGAATCAAATCAGTAGATCTAAAAAGTTTGGTACACTGATTCACCCCCCCTCTGAGTGTTCCTCAATCTTAACAATTAGTATCAAAGATTTGGTCTTTGGAAGAAGTCTAACTCCTTGAGGAAGGTCTTGATGGAATATTTAACTGTTTCTAGCAGTACTCAAAGACAAATCTTGATTGCACTTGAATATATTGAGAAACCAAATGCTCGTAGCTTGGATTTGGAAAAGAAGCTTAAGGATGCTAAAATTTTCATTGAGAAATTGAAGGAACAATTGAAAAAATCTAGAGATAAGAGGAAAGGTCTTGTTGAACAGTTGAAGCATAAAGATGACTCACAAGCCTTGAAATAAAAATTGGATGAATGTGAACAAATCATAAAAAGATAGAGATAATCCGAAGCATGGAATGGTAGCTATGGTAATGAAGATGACTAAGGAGATTGATGTGAGGCCTCACCCCGACCCTTCATAGCACAACTGACATTTTCATATTTTTTATTTTTGTGATGATACATTATTTTGATATATTAGACTCTTTTGAGACAATGACTTCATATCATTAGACTTTATATGATGATTCTTATATGTTTTTTAATGATGTTAGGATATATCTTATATGTTCGGATTACTGATCTTGATAATATGATTTAGAGAATTGGTTTGGGTTATCCTTATTTCATTTTAATGTGAAATGAATTTCTTGTTATGGGTCTTGAAGTGAATATAAATTCAAATTGGAATTGTTATATGATGTCTTGGATGTGATAATTGAGGATGCTTATGATAGATGTATTTCAGGAAATTATATTATGATGAGATTTTATGAAAATTTGATAAAGTTGTTGTATATTTGTGCTTGTGGAAATCTAATAGTATATGTTATCCTAAATTATGATGAATTTTGTAAATGCTAGTACTAATGGAAGTGTTTTATGCTAATCATTTATGTTGCATTTTTATATGTATATATGTCTCTTTTCATGAGCTACTGATATTTTGATCAAGTGTGCAGGAAATTGACCATGGAATTGTAATGTGGGGAATCGAGGATGGATTAATGTGAATATCGTGTTAAGCCAAGGTTAACTCCAAGGGGAGATATAACCTCATTTTTATGTGTTTATTTAGTAAATGTAATGTTTGATTACTGTATTGATTTGAAAAATATGTTATTTTGCATTATCCGCTTGGCATGCCATGTGTGTAGAAATGTGATATGATTTATGTTGTAGTGTCAACTGACACATGTGCATGTGAGTTTGCATGAAAAATTGAGTTGGATTTGAGTAAAATATTACCTTAGGGTCATCTTGTAGAGTCCCTAGGTGAGGTATCTTGGTTGTTGTGCCTTTGGAGGGAATCCTATTTTGAATTTTTGCAAGTCAACTCTTAGTGGACTTTTGGGGGGTTAAATGGAGCCCTAGGGGTTAGTTAGGGTTGGATTTAGATATCCAAATAGGTTTAATATGGTTGGGGGTTAAATGTTGACTAATATGATGCCCAAACCTCAATTTTGACCTTTCAAAAGGTGCCTTATTTGAGAGTGGTGAAATTTTGAAAAGAGTGACCAATCATCTTGAATGTTAGTTTAGGAAGTTAGGTTGGATTTATCCTTTTAGTGGAATTTTGGAGGAGATTGGAGGTTGATTTCCCACTCTCAAAACTTGGAGACTTCTAGGTAAACTTGGTGATTTTGGTGAAGGAAGGAAAGAAAAAGGGGGGAAAGTTCAACTCAACTCTCATTTTTGTCATAGCTTGGAGCAAGGTTGGTGCTCCTATCATGGAAGAACCATGTTCTCTTTTTTGTTCATTGTGTTTATGTGCAAATGTATTAATATAGTGTGTTGTTGTAGTTGTGAAGATTCAAGCTTCTTTCATGGATTTTCTTGAATTCTTTTTGGTTGATTTCTTTTATTTTCCTTTGTTTTGTTATGGGTGTGCAAGACTACTCTCACTCTTGGGAGGGAAGAGTGGTAGGGAAGAGAGCCTTGAGGGTCAAGGATTTGCGAATGCCCAAATAGTGTAGAGTCTCTCCTCAAGGAGGAGAGGGATATGGCATGGAGTATGGGCTCCATGTTGCCATTTTATGTACTACATATTTGGGGGTGATAAGGGAAGGTTTTGAATTTGAAATGGGAGGATGTGGTTATTTCCCATGTGAGGCATTTCTCTTGGATCTATTGAGCTTTTTTGAAGGCATGGTTACTTTGTATTGGAATTCTCCTATTTGGGTTCATGTTCTACATTCACCCCTCTTCATGGGTCCAAGGTGATCCAATGTGCAAGCCATGGGAAATGGACGTTCTTGTTGTAGTTGTATTTTGTGTATTCTTGTATGGTTATGTTTGTACCCATCTATCCTTGGTTCCCCAAGCTCGGGGGTGGTCTTCTAAAGACCTAGATTGGGAGGTGAGCCTCCATGGTCACCTATTTGTCTGTTGCAAATTTATTTTTACTTGAGGAAAAATCCTTGAAAACATGAAGGAATAGTGGAAAAGAATGTTATTTTGTTAAAGTTTATATTGCAGATTTTTATGTAAAAAAAAGGACTTTTAAATCTTTTGTAAAGCAAAGATTTTGAGCTATTGAAATGATTGTAAAATATTCCTATGTATTTAGCATTGTAATTTTGAAAGATAGGTTTTATTATTAAAATTGAATTTGGGATTACATAAAGTATTGTGTGAAAGATTCGTTACTCTTCCTTAGTTATAAGCAAAGTTTAAGAAGAAATGTGTTCCTCTCTCTCTCTCTCTCCATGATCAAATGAAAATTCTAGAACATTGTATAGGATAAAGTAAATGCACTAAGTTCATTTTTCTATAGTTAGAAGGAAAAATAGATTCTCTTTAGAATACTTATTTATGTTTAATAAATACTTATGTATGCATATAAATACATAAGAAGTGCATACTCTCTCTCTCTCTCTCTCTCTCTCTCTCTCTCTCTCTCTCTCTCTCTCTCTCTCTCTCTCTCTCTCTGTNGTGCACTCTCTCTCTCTCTCTCTCTCTCTCTCTCTCTCTCTCTCTCTCTCTCTCTCTCTCTCTCTCTCTCTCTCTGTGTGTGTGTGTGTGTGTGTGTGTGTGTGCATTTCAACGCATTTCTATGCTTTATACTTGTTGTATTTCTCTGGTTATCATGTTGCTTTTGTTTACATATGTATGCCATAAAAAAACTAAAATATATCATGTATTATATTTGTATATTTTATTTGGAAATGGCATAGCATTAAATCAATACTTACATCGATACCTTGTTGTTCTTTGTAATTAAAAAATGGCTGAATGTATTGAGTGCATAATCATACATGCAATATCAATGTGTGTATATATATATATAGTTCATATCACATGTATAAATATATTAAAATATTTTATTTCAAAAAAAAGTAACTATAGAAAGCTTATGTGTGTGCGCGCGCGTGTGTATATATATATATACTAATATTTAATTTAACCTTTTAAAAAACTATTAAAACAAAATTTATTGTTTTAAAAAAAATTTGTTTTTTTTGCTCGGTTTAGGGCACGAGGAGGAAGGTTGTAGCGCCCACCCTGCAGGCCCTCCTTTGAAGGAGGTAAGGGGAGGTAAGGGGGGTGGCTCCTCCACCCCCAACCATTGCGAAAGTAGCAATGGGTTGTTGCAGCAGTGGTTGTTGTTGGGCACAGCTCATAGAGCTGCAACCCACACCAACAAGGGGGGAAACTCTACCCTCCGGCCACCGCCCAAACAAAAAGGGATTCCATTGCTCAATGTCGCACTGCGGCAATCCTCAACTTGCAATGTGCGCCCAGTAGAATAAACTAGAGGCCATGGCCACCATTAAACCCTTTGTATCCCTATATATATAATGTACTTTATATATATACATACACTAAGTATGAACATATATTCTTGCTACAACCTTTGTGTATCTTCCATGGCTGCCCAACAGTCAGACCTACAAGCAAAAGAAATATTTGTGGCAATTTTGGGTTAGGGTTTGTAGTTTAATTTTATATTATAAATGTTGGAATAATGGAAGGGTGTGTACTGAGAGGGGAGGGGTGAATCAGTACCCTTAAAAATTTTGACAATTAACTTTTAGTACTCATTATTTGCATAATCGATCATTGTAGATTTTCTACTTCATGCATGCAATATCATAGCATAAATGTAAATGCATATAAAAAACATTGAAACATTCATGAAACTCATTTACACATGAAACAAGTATTTGATAACGCAGAAACCCTTGTTAGAAGGTAAAAACTACGATGGGGATGAAACCCACAAAGCTTCACTATCTGCAGAATGGAAGGTGTCTATTAGGGCTACAAGTTGTGATCACTTCTAATGATCTTACCCTATTAGGAGTAACATGCTAGACTTGTTCAGTCTACTCGATTAAGATATTTCAGCAACACAATGTATGTGTGCACTTGGTTAAGAGATTTACATAAAGATTGTTAAGTCTACCTTCTTAAAGGATTTTACTGCTTGCTACAATTGTTAGAGAGTAACAACATATGTATGACCTGATAGCTTGCAATCTTGAGTTCTAATTACAGATCCATTAAGTTCACAAAATATATATATCACCTATTGTGATGGATAATACCTTTGTTCTGATTGGTAGCCTTGAATGTAGTTCTTCATAGCTAAATTCTTCTTTATCTATTCTTCTGCATGAAAACCCCTGTCTGATCCATAGATTTCCTTGGAAGCTACAATAATCATGTTATTTATTGATTAATACATCTATATATACAAGATTTTGACCTAATTAGGTTTCACGCTTTTCTTGAAAAACTCTAAGATCAAAGGTTTATAACTTGACCTTGATCTCCTAGTTTGCATGAATATAATCAGTTAACTAATTAAATCCATCATTTACGCTTTTCTTGATCCACAAGAAATGGTTATCTAGCTAAGAAAAAATATATTTTAAAGACTAAAGTGCTTTATCTGACGTGTAGTTTGAGATCCGCTTTTTTCGGTGAAATGTTGTCACTCGGTGTAGACTGGTGCTCAGTGATGTCTTTGTGTACTAGTGCTTGGTGATGTCTCTATAGACTGGTGCTTGGTGATGTCTCTGTAGACTAATGCTCGGTTGATATACTGCTTGGTGTTCAAAGCATCTCGATGACCAGTGTGCTTGGTGAATGTTGTTGCTCGGTGAGTGTTGTCACTCGGTGATCATGACCGACTGAAACTGTCTGCTTGTATACTAATGACAACTTCTGATCCTTTAAGGATTATCAGTAAAACCATTTTTTAGGTTGAAAATTTGGGCCTAACCCTAATTCAAATTAGGGTTAGGGCAGACCCAAAGCATGGGTTATTAGATTAGTTTAGAGTTTAATATATTAATTTTGGAGGGTGTATTAAATGCAGAGCTTAATTTAATCATTTTCTTATTCATATTTGAGTAAAATTTAAACTTTAGAAAATGATATTAAGGGACTTTAAATAAATTTTGAGGGAAATTTTATTTCTTAATAAAACCTTATTGATATAGTCTTTTTGTGTAAATGTTTAATGGAAATTAATAGTGGATGTAATTTAATAAGAGGATTAATTATTTAATAGAGACATAGAACCTTAATTTTATAGTTGTGTGTTTAATGTATTTAGTCTTAGGAATTTAAATATTGTAGGGAAGGAATACCCTAGTGGATAGTAATATGTCCCCTTTTAAGATTTAATCAATAATTAAGTAATGGGACGGCTTATTAAAGAAATTTTTAAGTATGAATTAAATTATTGAGATGATAATATTACAAGTTTAATAAATTTTAATTTATGGCTAATGTTAGTCGGACCCTATAGTTCCCCTTTAATTATTATTGGCGAATTTAACTAACACTATTTTAATGTGTAAGTTTGAACTTTAAATGTAACGAAACTCTTTTTAGGGAAACTATTAATTGACCCTAGGGAACTTAATTAATTGTTACTACGAATTAATTGCATAAAATCAGTCTTGTTACCCTATTAGGCCTAAGGAACACATCACAAACCTTTAATGTTTATTGGAGATATAGTGGCCTCCTTAGCATTTTATATGAACTGAAACAGACCTAGTTAATGCAAACTCCTTGCTAAACAAACATCGTTATTAAGTTAAAATTAAAGCATGTTTTATCTCACCTCATTATTAACAAGATTGAAAACATAATCTAGTTTTCCTACCAAGGGATGTTGAAAAGCTAGCGCTTGTCATGATTCCCCTTGAGGATCAATTTTGTTTATCTTGTGTGTAGTTAACCTAGTAAACATAGAGTTTCCTCATCAAACATTGTTGCAACTGTTAAGATCTGTTAGTTTCAAAAAAAAATTGTTGGTTGTGCTTTGCCCTAGATTTTGGGTATGACAATTGAGGAGAAGAAAACTCTTTAGAAAACTTTGAAGGACAATTATGAGGAATGTCATAGACTGAATTGTGAATTTGGACAATTACAGATCAATCTTGAGGAATCCAGATACAACGAGCAAGAGCTTGAAAGAGAATATGAAGTTCTTAAGAGTGATCTTACTACAGCTAGTGAATTCAAAGAAAATTTCAAATCTAGTTCAACAAAGCTTGATGCACAACTTGAAAAGCAAAGACCAAAAGGAAATTCTCAAGGACTTGGCTTTGAGGAGCGAGAAATTTCTGGATCGGGTGAGAAAATCAATTCATCAGAAAATCAAATTGAAGACACCTATGAGGCAATCAAATTTCAATGACAGATGCTTTTAATGTAACAAATTTGGTCATAGAGCGAAGGAGTGTAGAAGCAGACCTAATGCCACATCTTTTTATAGTTATTGTTATACTTTATACAAATATGGACACAAATCAAATGAATGCATACCAAATATGAATAATTTTGTGAACCAAAGGAACATAACCTGTTACAAATGCAACAATTTTGGACACATTACAAAGTAGTGCATATTAAAGACAAATCAAGTGAACAAAAGGTATAGAAATGTGATATGTTTCAATTGCAAAAATTCTAGTCATATTTTTAGGAATTGCAGATACAATAATGTAAGATGTTTGATAGAAAGGAATGTGTGTGTGAAAAGTGGACCTCTAAGCTATCAACACACACTTCAATAGGTCATTGCATAGTTAAATCTAAGAAAGCATTGAACTACGAAAATAATAAATTAATCTAAATTGACCTATTGCCTTGTAGTAGGAAAGAGTATGAGTTTTCTCTCAGATCAATGCAAACCCAATGACTTGACACTGTCTAAATGAAGGGTTTTCAAATGAATACTAATCTATGATGTGAGTACATGAGGATTCATCCAATGATTAGCTTAGTTTATTTTAAAACCCAAATGAGATATTCCTAGATTATCAATTGAAATGCTTGAAACATGTAAATATGCAAAAATTATAAATTCTCAATAAAAGATGAGAGACAAAAACAACATAATAACTCTACTTCAAAAATATTGGATCCTTTTTTATGAAAATGAAGCTTTCTTTTATAGGAAATCTATCTCAAACCGATGATCGAGATTGAACTTGGAAGAACGGACAAGATTGATGCAAAAAAGGACAATCCATGTGCAAGGAAAACCATTGGTTGATAGGGTCAGATAACTAAACTGATTGATCAGTCATTCGAGAAACTATCTGATTTGATTTTAAAGCTTCTAAATCAAGCAAAAGTGGTTGACTTGTTAACTGATTTGTTTCCAAAATGAGTAGAAGAAAAGACTTAGTTAAATGAACAAGAAAGATTTGTTTCTAATTTGATCTTCAGTCAACTGAAATGATGACAAAAAAATACATTTCTAAATATATAAATGATTCAAATGCACTTTTTACCCAATTTATTAATTTATATTCCTTTTTACATTTAATTGACAATTATCTATCTATTTAATCAACATACCAGGATATTAATTAAATAAATGACATAATGTTTATTTGCTAATATCTTGGTATTTAGGAATTAAATAATTAAATCAAGTGCGATGATAGATTAGGACCAAAGGTTTAGGTCATATCAGAATAAAGATATTGAATTGCCTTTAGATTAAGACTTAATGTGATCAAGATTAGGGTTTTATTGATGAGAGATCGAGGTTAGGGGACTATGGTTTTTTTGACCATTTTAGGTCATTACATTTGCCCCTCTTTGAATTGATGTGTGATCAATGCATTGATTCTTATGAACTATAACTGATTGAATGTTTGAAGATGACAAAGTTGATGATCACCGAGATGCAGAAAGTAAATGCAAGACATTAAATTAGTTAATGTATTATATTTTCATTGATGTCAACTTGATATGGTATGATTTCTCATACACATATTGTCACAACACTTAAAGATCTGAAGAGACAAAGTTTTTGTCATTGGTAATCATGTACACCGAGTGATAGTAAACCCCAAGGGAAAGTGAACCCTGAGCACAAAAGTTCACAGTGTTACCCGACGGATAGTGTTACCCGAGCAAGTGATACCTGAGAAAGCATTACCGAGCTAACTACAATTGTCACCGAACAGAACTAAAGTTAATGCCTAAACTATCTGCAGTAGTCACCGAGCACAAATGAAGTGTTGACCATTGGGAACTGAAGTTAGGAAAATGACAAAACAACTTAGCTGACAGGAGCTAAACATAGAGTTAACTATTTGATTACTTTGTTTTCATCGATCAATTAAAATCTAAATATAAGAAGGAGATTTAAAGCATGTTTTATTCCAGAAAACAAGGAGAGTTTTATGGATTAAAACTAAAGCAATCATGGCGATCTTTACAGATCAAGAAGTGATCAATGAAGAAAACAAGAAGGACAAGAAACGGTGAAATTATGTCTATATAAAGAGACAAGAAATTCAATATGAAAAAGGAATGTTGAAGAGAATTATGGTGAAGATAGAAGTCTTCATATAGATCTAATCATACAAGCTAAAGAACAAAGCTAATATTTCTACAAACACCGAGCAACAGAGAAGCAATAGCATTCACTAAGAAGAAAGAAGTGGAGAAAAGGAATTGAAGAGAACATTGATCAGAAGAGGTATTATGATCTTACAATAGATCTGAACATCTACAAGATTAAGTTGTATACATGAACAGATCATATATGGTTTCAATTTAACCATTGATTAATAAAATCTCTTAACAGAGTAGGATCTAACCATCCTTTATATATTGAGATACATCCCAAGGAGTATCAAAAGGTTTTCATGTTGATAGCATAGTGAATTCTAGGTCAAGTGATAAACTGTTAGTGATAAACCCTCTAACAAGGTCACAGTTAGCAATGTGTTTGTAACCTTTAACAGGGTTTTCTCTTCACCGAGCTCACTTCAGAAGAGTGAAATTTTTGGGTTACCGGTCCCAAGTGTTTTTTCCCCTAACAGGGTTTCCACATTAAAAATCCATGTGTCAAATGTGTATATTGTTCATTGCTTTGATATTTTTCTTGACACATTACTAAAACAGGATTGATCGGTAAACACTAAGTTATTTTCTGTATTTCAATAAAGGTTAAGAAAAGATAGACTGCTAATCAGTAAAGCTTAAGGAAAGGGTAAACAATATAAAAATCGAGCAGTATATACATGTTAGTTTCACACAAGGCATACATCTTGTAGGACTGAAGATAAATAGACGTTTTATATTTGTGGTATAAATTTTTGGGATGATTTATTGGATTAATTTTTGACGCCACTGATTCACCCCCCCCCCCCACCCCCCTCAGTTATTCTAACAGATTCAAAGAAACATCGATATTGAGAAGAGAATAGTTTGATTTGAATCGATGAAACCATTCATGAAAAAGGAAATTGACTCTAAGATTGATTGGAAGAAGATCGATCAAAATATATCAATTTTGAACTCGATTAAACAAGAATTGTTGAAGATAGAACATAATGCTCAATTTGATTTGAAGTGATGAAACTGAACATCCATTAGAAACTCTTAAACCTTTGGATTGGTTTGAAAGAATAACCAATTTGATGTGAAGTGATGAAATCTATTACTGTTACAAGATTGATTAGTGAAATTGACTTGAATTGATGTGATGAAGCCAATTTGATCAATGTGTTTGGTTTCAAGAATGGATGACTCGTATAAGAATGATCTGTCTATTTTCGAGTGTATCCATCACTATATAAGATAATTGATTGGGTTGCTCTTAATTAAAGATAATCTCAACTTGATGTGATGCGATGAAGATGATATACCCCTAGCGATGGGGTCTTGTTTGATGATGTGATCATTGAATTGTTGATGTCCTAATCTTGCCCCCTCGAGAGAAAAATTTAAATATGACTAGGTGCCCTATATAGGAGTTGATGAAAACTATCAACCCACAGCTCCCAAGAATCACCTACATGCAAACCTGTCACAAAAAGAGAGAAGCAAAAAAGCTATGGAGGCCAAAAATCACAGATCGATGGAAGAGGAAACATATTGTGCAAACAATGTAGAAAAAAACTCTTAATGCAATAACATCTTCAATTAATTAATAGCCATCGAATTGAATAATTTACAAAGAGGGAATCCTTATAAAAGGATACCGAAACCCTAAAAGGGAAACCCTAAAGGGTAAATATCTAGGTTGCATAGTAATAATTAATAAAATAATTAATTATTAAATGCCTAAAGTTTAGCTTAAGTAAAAGAGAGATAATAAGTGACTTAATAATTAAATCAATATGATTTAACTAATAAGTGGATTCACTTTATTACTCTAACACCTCCCTTAAGATAAACTTAGGGAGAAGCTAAAACCTAGAAATACCTACTGAAAGCAGGAAAATGGGTCCCGGCAACAAGGCCTGATGAGGTACCCAATACAAAAAAATCTTTGTAAAGAGGAGAAATAGAGAAAACCATATGGGAAAAACCCTACTCCAAAAAGAGATGAAGCCTAGTGAAGGACTGAAGAAGCCTCCAAACTAGAGAAAGTCCCAGAAAATACGAACAGAGAAAGAACATGTAGAACACCTCTGAAGCATGAAGCTGCAAACACTGTTAAAAAATAACTGTTGGAACCTCCATTGTAATAAAACATGATCAGGTAGAGAAGATTTTAAATAAAGCCTAAAGAGTTGGTCAATCGAAGATGGAAGAATGCCTCCAAAATAGAAATGAAAGAAGAGTGTCCATATGGTAAATGATCCATCTCACCGAAATGCATAGGTACCAACCACTACATCTGCCTAGTACATAGGAACAAATACTGAATACATAGATCACTCCATCGAACCAAGGAAGCATTAGAACCAGCAGGAGATACCCCCCCATAATGATAAACATGGAGAGGTCTGATAGGAACACTGAAATGCAATGCCAAAAAATAACTGCAAGAAGAAGAATCAGGAACACCAATAGTGCAGAAGAAGGTACAAGCATAGGAAAAAGGGCAGTGTCGAAGTAGAAGAAATGATCTTCTAGACACACATCATGAGGCTAATGTCATGGAAGGGACACTCACTTGACAAAGGTGGATGAGCATAAAAGGAAAAACATCATAACCCCCCATGGCACTTTATAACTGAGTGCAATTACAAACAAGCACAAGGTGTACAAGATCCCAGATATGCAACTGGACGCACTTTATTTCAGTGTGTTTACAAAATAAAGCTACAGAAAAAGGTGTATACAATGTTCAAAGAAGGAAATGATCCCAGGACCTGAAACATCCAAGATATCTACCAGAATGCCATAAAGAAAAAAAATGAATATATAGATACATGGAGTAGAATCTGGGTGTGAGATCCATAGAATAAGAAAGAGAATAGAAGCATCTTTCCGACCCCATGCGGAAGTCAAAAAAAGGAGTCCAGATGAGCAAGATATGGCTCCCGGAGTGAAAAATAGAACCCTGACTTTGACAGGAGAAAAAACCTGCAAGATGGAAAAATCAGAAAAATCTATCCTCCAGAAAGACGTCCGTCTTGGAAATAACTTTCTGGTGATATAAGGAAGTCAAAAATTGGCCTTCGTTTGCTCCAGATATGAGCAAAAAAACACCGGGAGGTCAAAACAGAAGTGAACCTCATGAAACCTCAGCCAAAAATGGCGGAGCCCTGCTAAACTGGCGATTCCTCCCAAAAAAAATACTGCCTCCAGATTTCCCACCAAAATGGTAGAAAAAAAATATTATTATTTTTTTAAATGAAAAAAAACAATAAAAAACATTATGCTTTTTTTTAAAGAAAAAAACATTAAAAAAACACATGTTTTTTTTTTATATTAAAAAAATACAAAAAAAAAAGATTTTTTTTTATTTTTAAAAAAATATTAAAAAATCTTGGGGTTTGTGGCTGCCGACTTCAGTGGCATGAAAACCGAGGCGGATTTTTGCCTCAAAAAAGGTGCCAAGGTCATGAAAGCAAAAAAGAAGGCCCAGATTTCAATTGTGTCCAAATAAGACGTGCCTTATATGAAAATAGGGGTTTTGGGGGTATTTTGGACACAACCCAGATGTAATTTTTTGCTCAAACTGATCCAAACAAAAAATACTCCCCAAAACCACTAAAATCTGAGATAAAAACCTCTCAAAAACATAGATTTAAAGAACAAGGCCAAATCTCTCATGAAGAGAACAGGGGCATGAAGATCTGGTGCTCTGATATCATATTGGAGTTGATGAAAACTATCAACCCACAACTCCCAAGAATCACCTGCATGAAAACCTGTCACAGAAAGAGAGAAGCAAAAAAGCTATGGAGGCCAAAAATCACAGATCGATGGAAGAGGAAACATATTATGCAAACAATGTAGAAAAAAACTCTTAATGCAATAACATCCTCAATTAATTAATAACCATCGAATTGAATAATTTACAAAGAGGGAATCCTTATAAAAGGATAATGAAACCCTAAAGGGGAAATATCTAGGTAGCATAATAATAATTAATAAAATAATTAATTATTAAATGCCTAAAGTTCAGCTTAAGTAAAAGAGAGATAATAAGTGACTTAATAATTAAATCAATATGATTTAACTAATAAGTGGAATCACTTTATTACTCTAACACCCTAGTGATTGGAAGCAATTCGACTGATTAAACTGATGCAGGAAGAAGTTGATTTGATTTGAAATAGGTTGCAAGCGATTAGGACCTAATCTGCACTTGTTTGAGGTCCTTTTTTACCAAGTTTGATAAAAAATCTGATAAGGTTGACCAAAATTCTGACAAGTGGATTTCTTGGAAGAAAAGCAGGAGAGATTTCCATTAGTTAGGAGTCTAAAAGACTAGTTGCACAAGCGGTCAATTGTGGTTCACTTTAAAAGCCAACTGTCAAATTTGACAAGTAAAACGATCTCATATTTTGATTTTGATCCTGAAAATGCAATTAGGACGGTCAAATTAGCTAGGGGTGTCACTTTCACATCAATTAGAGAAAGTTGAAACTAGGTCAAAAACCTATATAAGGGTGAAAAAGGGTCATTTTTAATTTATTTCATCTTATTGAGTTTTGAAACCTCCTCTGAGAAAAATGGTGGTCCATGTCTTAGATCATCAATTCAAGTGCCAGAGAGTCCACAACTGGTCAAGAACCTATCAAGCAGTGGTAAGTGCACAAGAATCCTTCCTTTTGATTCAATCTTTGTCGATTTTTATATATTTTTCCTCAATTTTGCATGGTTTTTAGATATAGAACCTCTGTTTCTCGTACAAGTCCTTAGGAGGGCTCATACAAGAAACTGATTCCAAGTAGTTACTCGTATGATACCATTAGGTTTGTCGTATGCCTCCCACCCTGTACTCGTATGAGAACCTTCTTAACAACCCACTTTACTCAAATCATGTATCTTAAGTTCTCGTATTAGAGTGTTTACTCGTACTTCTCTATGTGAATACTCATAGGAGACTAGGCTCTAGTGCAGTTACTCATATTGAAAACAATGATCAATTTTGAGCCTTCAAACGTAAAAATTTGATTTTTCTCTTTGTTGATTTGGCATCTCTAGCATGTTGTGCAACATATTATTCTTTTTTTGGTTGCTCTGATAATTGTACGGATGCTTTTGTTGTTCATTTTATATGGCTATTGTTGGATATTCAATTCCAAATCACCTTTCCGCCCACCATGTTCTTGTACAGAGACTGACTGACGATCAGTGGGCTCTCATTGCAGAGTGTGGGTTTGGTTGGCTGATGGGGATCCTCGAGCTCAGGGTGAACCATGGTTTGCTTAAAGCCCTCATGAAGAGATTTCACAGTGAGCATAATACCTTTCATTTTCCCACTAAGATGATAGTGACACCTGAGGATGTGTATCACATCCTCTGCATTCCTTTCAAAGGACCTCTTGTCTAGTATGAGGCTTCTCAGCGGCCAGACATGTTCGCACTTTGTTAAATCTTCAGAGACAATGACATTTTGGAGTGATGGGTGTCGTGGGACACCATGATGAGCAGGTACGTAGAGAAGTATCGCCTTGCTTGTGTTATGGAAGGGTTCATTAGATGCTTTATTATGCTAGACAAAGGACAATAGGGATTTCAGTGTGGGTGTGGATTGATTCTAAAGGGGCTGTTGGATAGCCCAGCAAAGCTAGGGGTGGAGATCCTACCTATTAGCTCACCTATATCACAAGCTTCATGAGATATTCTATCGTGAGGCCAATAGCCTCACATTAGGTGTACTGGTTCTTTAGGTCTGGGCATGGAAGCATATTGCCATTTGTAGGCATGTGGTTGATGATGTCCGATAGGATGAGCATCCTTTTATTTATAAATATATCACATAGCCCCACTTGGGGAAGAATGATTATTAGCAGAGACGTATTAATGACCTTATTGTGGTCACGTGGAGGCCATACAGGGGGACAAAGGGATGGGGGGACTGGCAGTTTCAAATTAGGGATGTTTTCATCACTCATCCACTAATCAAACATACTCCTACTATTATTGAGAGATTTGGTGTCCTTAGTACATCGATAGTTTGGCAGACCACAGGCGGTATCCTCATAGTTTACAGTATATGCCTAGTTTGCAGATGAGGTTTGGTTGGGATTGGGGCCCTGATTAGTATATTGGATAGTTGTACAAGATCTCCATGGTTTACAATAGGCTAATTGGGATTACTTGGAGGGTGTGGGAGATGATGGGGTGACACCTTAGTACCAAGATTATATAGCACGAATTCCCTTCCCATGGTTTATAGATCTAGTTGCCCCAGCGATGAGGATGAAGGAGGGAGGCCCTACCCTAGCCAATATACCATGAGAAATACCCAGGGGAGCATGAGGAGACCACAGCACGAGCTTGAGTAGAGCAATGCTGGTAGTAGGGCAGCAATAGAGAGGGAAGGGATGTGGTTTGGGTTCTGTGGGAGTGGATACCCCTATTGGTGGACATGATGCCCCCATTTTGGATGAGGTCACATGATAGGTCTAATAGTGGCGAGATGTATAGGCAAAGAAGGACAATGGTGAGGGAGAGGGTCAAAGACAAAGGACACCTCAAGATGTTATTTGTTCACTGAGAGAGAGGGTCTGAGGTCTTCATATTGAGGTTGTTGTGGGTCAGACAAGGATAGAAGAGTGGGATCAGTGGATAGTTGATCTTATTGTCGATAGGGATCAACAGATTTCCACCTTGACTGTTGAGCGTGACCAGTTTCAGCATGTAGCCAAACACCAGACGAGCAGGGCATCATATTATGTGGAAACCTGCAGTGTTGGTGTTCTATTAGAGAGACGGGTTGTTCCTTTCTCTCAATACATGGCTCGATTAGAGGGTGTGCGTATGTCGTAGGCCGATGATATCATTCCTCTGCCACCTCCACCACCACATGTTCCTGCTAGTTTTGATTATATGGCCAAGAGCTACCTCCTTTTGCCTTGAAAGTTTTTATATCTCCCAATTTTGTACCCATTTTGGCCTTATATATGATGATTTGCTTCGATGGCACATTTTTTATATCTTAAAATTATTGTACCCTTGACATTGATTATATATATACAGAAATACATGATTTGATCTCATTGTACTTGTGGGCACTGATGTTATGAGATGTTTTTATTTCCTGATGATTTTCTATATGGATGTATTTCTTTCATGATCGTGTATGGATTACTATGAAGATATGTATGCAATGCAATATTTATTTTATTTTTCAAATGAAAGAATGTGATAATACTTATGATGATGCAATGGATATGCGATGTTTTTAGTTTCTTTTATG
>MU227533.1:1671405-1685230 GCA_018584345.1 Thuja plicata | reverse complement strand
TATATATATATACACTTATTTATTTATTTATATTTATATATATATATATAGATGCAACTTAATTATGTGATGGATATGCAATGTGAAATGATATATATGATGAGGTATGTGATATGTTGTAATGGATATGCAATGAAATGGATATGATATGCAATGCTTATAACATCTCTTGTATAAAATTGTTGTTATCAACACAAGTACTCGATCATGTCTTTGTATCCAACGTGCAACTTGACCACTTGACAAAAGGAAGATTGATCGATTAGAGCTTCAGATCCTGCATTGGAGAGAGAGAGAGAGAGAGAGAGAGATTATGTTCTTAAACTATGCAACTACAATGTAAAAATAATATGAATGCAACCTAGGGCTTAGTCACTGGGTCTGAGCTTGAAAATTTTCATAATTGAGCATTTGGAACATTAGAATTGATACAACCCTCACTGGTGCCACTGCGACCACAAGGATATGAGTATAAATTTCATCAGATACAATGTGAAAAACCAGCATAAGCATCAAGGAACAAAATCCAAGATGACCTGAATATAGTTTCTAGTTGATGTTGCAAGGGTACACTTGTATCGAGGAATATAAAGTTGAGATAACCATGAGTGTGATCTTGCATAAATAGATAGATTAATAACAATCAAGGAGATAGTTCTGACCTCATCTTGGCATGCAAGTAAATTAATTTGAGGTATGTGAGGCTTTTCCACCTTGATGTGGAAGCTCTTGTCACAAACACCCAATTTATTTGACGTTGTAAGATCATCAGAACCACACCAACAAGAAGCAATCAAAGAAAATATGAGCAAACAAGCATTGATAAAAAACAACATCCAAAGATAGAGTTCAAAATATCTTCAATAGGTTTTTTTGTGAGCATTTTGTGTTTGTCTCTGTGGGGTGTTGAGAAACACCATTGTGCTTGTGAGTGGATCCTGCTTGATTATTATCGTTCCAGTGATTATGTCATGTTATCCAATGTGTGTTGAGAAACATAGCTATGTACAAATAGGTAATGTTAAGAAACACTCTTGAATAGGGTGTTGAGAAACACATTTGTGTTAGTGGAAAATTGTCCTTCAGGAATGACTAAGATACTGACTCTAGTTTGGTTCATCGATTTGATCAAATTTGAGTGCTTTCCCCTAGTAACAAGCAATACCCTAGGGCTAAGATGAAAGACAAACTCCAATCCATTATGCCATTTCCTCAAACAACTAACTTGACTTAGACTGCTGGGACAAAATTGATTCGATTTCCCCCAAACTATGACTCTGATCAGTTTCAAGCCACGAGGGTTCTTAGAAGAACCAAAGTGTCACAAAAGTGACTGAAAGCTATGCACAAACTAAAGTGAAGGGATTCCAAGACTAGCATTGATAGATGGAGCACTTGAGTACAAGAGGCATCTATTTACCATATTTTCACCTACTTGGCAGAGATTCTATTTTTGCTACCAAGGCACCTGTTTACCAGGTTTTCACCGAGGCACTTTTTTCTTTTTTCTTTTTTTGTATTTTTATCATTTTATTCTCTTTTTCTCTTTTGTTTTTTTCTCTTTTTTTATTGTTTTGTTGATTCATCAAGGCACCTGTTGCTAATTTTTCACCATGATGATCATTTTTTCAAGATTTTTTTTGTTTTTTAGCTTTTCTTCAGGACATTTTTTACTTTTGCTCTCTTTTTTTAGGATCGTATAAATATTTACATGTTGTTGGTCACTGAGACTTCTCAAGTGTATAAATTCTACAGGTGGAGAGTGTTGATGGGATCCAAAGCCAAAGGTTGCAGTAATGATATAGGGAGCCAACCGATTGGGTTCAAAATTCCCCTTTTTTTCTTGATGTGATTGATTGCGGGGATTTTCTCTCAACACTAGGTCACCAACCTGAAGTTCTCTTGGTTTGACCTTTTTGTTGTATCCTCTTGACATTCTCTTCTGATATGTTGTGAGATGATCAAATGCCACTTGTCGATGCTCATCTATGAAAGAATACCATATCGACAGATGATGTGGTTCAAAATGAATAAGGCCACTTGTTGTCCTATTACTTTGGTGAGTGGGACTGCTTCAACCCACTTAGCGAAGTATTTGGTGGTTGTTATTATGAACTTGTGTTCGTTTGAAGAGGATGGATATATCTGGTTGATTAGGTCAAATTCCCATTGTTAAAAGGGACAATGTTTGATAAGAGGAATAAGCTCACTAGATGGAGCGTGTATAATATTTTCATGTAGCTTTCATTTCTTACATGTCTTAGAATATATAATTGCTTCTTTCTCCATGTCTATCCAATAGTAACCAGCTCCTAGCAGTTTTGAAGCTAGAGTCAGACCATTAGAATGAGAAGCACAAATACCATCATGGACCTTAGCTAACACACGTTTGGATTCTTCCTTTTCTAGATACCTAAGCAAAGTGCCATCTAGTCCTTGCATATACAAGTAGTTTGTTATGAGATCATATTGTGATGCATTGTAGATTAGGTGTCATTTTTCATTACAAGTTAGCGCATCAGGAATGACCTGATGGCCTAGGTAGGCGTAAACATGTTGGTATCAGGATGATTCCTATCCAATGACAAAATAGATCATATGGGAGTCAGGGGAGTTATAAGCTGGGAAATTAAGTTCTTCCACTAGGAACTCATAGCAGAATTCTTCTTCTTGTTGTTGTGAGGAAGCCAGTGTAGCCATTGCATTAACAAGTCTATTTTGTGTCCTTGGGATTTTTTGAAACACGGTGAAGGTGAATTACTTATTGAAATAATCAACCATCCTCTTGTAAGGTATGAGTTTATCTTCCTTTGTTTGGTATATGTCATTGATTTGGTTGATGTTCAGTTGGGAGTCACCATGAATGTGCAACTTGGAAATGTTCCATTCGATAGCTAATTTGATTCTATTCACCAAGGCTTCATATTTGGTTATGTTGTTTGTACAAGGGAACAAGATCTTATATGCCTTAAGAATAGAGTAGCTCTAAGGAGTGATGAATAACACACCTACACCTAAACCTTGTTGCATGAAAGAGTCATCAAAGAACATCTTCTAGGATCGATGAGTGATGTACAAAATGGATCCATCTAGAAACTTAGCATTAATGAGTTTATCATCTTGTAGTGGAGCTTCATCCAGTTGATCTGTGATAGCTTTCCCTTTGATTTCCTTACATTGAACATATTCAATTTAAAACTTGTTGAGGAGCATGACCCATTTAGCTAACCTGCCAGTTAAGGTAGTTTTTCTCAAGAGGTACTTCAGTGGGTCAATCTTTGCAACCAGTCTTACCGAGTGTCCCAACTTATAATGCCTCAGTTTTTGAGATGCAAACACAAACACTAGGCAATCTTTCTCAACCACTAAATAATTGATCTCATATAAGACCAATGTTCTATTAATGTAGTAGATAGCTCGTTCTTTCTTGTTCTCATCTTCTTGTGCAAGGAGTGTCCCCAATGATGTTGTGGTCGCTGAAATGTACAAAATCAATGGTTTTCCTTATGTAGGAGGCATTAACACTGGTGGATTTTCCAAATACTCTTTGATCTGATTGAAGTTCTTGTTACATTCCTCATCCCGTTGATAAGTCACTCCCTTGCATAGAGTTTTGGTAAATGGTTGTGCCTTCTCAGCTAGTTGCGAGATGAACCTCCTGATAGATTGAATCCTTCCTTGAAGCATTCTCATCTAACTAATGTTATTTGGTGGTGGCATTTCCATGATCGCTTACACCTTTGTAGGGTCCACCTTGATGCCTTTTGTTGAGATAATGTATCCCAATAGTTTACCGAATGTAATGTCGAATGAGCATTTCTTTGGGTTCAACCTGAGCCTAAACTGCTCCATCTTGTGTAGGATCTTGGAGATGTGTGGATATTTTCATGGTCTTTACAAGAGTATCATCCACATAGTCTTCCATTTTTTTTGCATCATATCATGGAGGATCATTGTTACAACCCTCTGGTAAGTAGCGCCTGCATTCTTCAATCCGAATGACATGACATTCCAATAGAAGGCCTCCCAAGCACATGTTAATGTGGTTTTCTCTTGATCCTCATGAGAAATTTTGATCTAATTATATCCTAAGAATCCATCCATTAGGGAGTACATCTTGTATCCAACTATCATATCAATGATCATGTCAATATTGGGCAGACGAAAGTCATCTTTCAGACAAGATTTATTGAGATCTCTAAATTCAGTGTATACCCGAATGGACTTATCTAGCTTTAACATATGCAGAATGTTTAAGATCCATTATACGTAATCGATGGCTCTGATGAAATACCCAACTTTGAGCAATTTGTTCAACTCTATTCTCACTAATAAAACAACATGAGGATGCATCTTTCTGATTTTTTGCTTCACCGGTTGGACTCTAGGTGAAATTGAAAGATGGTGCATTATAAGATCTAGACCCAATCCTTTAATATCCGAGTAAGTCCACACAAATTTTCTTTTCTTTTCTTTAAAGAATTCAGTGAATTCTTTTAGTTCCTCTATTGATAGGGATTGTGCCAACTAGATTATATGTGGATGTTCCTAAATTCCAAAGTTCATAGGTTGTGTTGGCTCAATCAACACTGATGATCGCTCCTAGAAGTGACTAGGAAAGATATCAAGTACCCCATCCTTCAGTGCCTTAGAGAGGTTTTCACCATTGGATGCATATTTTATTTTTACCTTTTTATGTTTTGAAACTGCCACAATGTGGTTTTTGCCTTCAAAACCTTTATTTATTTTCATTTTAATTTTTTGACTAAGGTACTTGATATCCGCCTCAATCATGTTCACGCTTGGTTAACTGGTAGAAGAGGTAACCAGTTCAACAACATTGAGGTAACATGCTAATGCATACTCATTGGGAAATGTAGTCATGTTCATGGTTTGTTCTTGTAAATCCCAGTCAGTGAGTTCAGGATGCATGAGTGGAAATGGCTTGATGGGTTCAAGGGTGTTCAGGATATGTTCATCACAAACTTGGATCATTAAGTAGAGTTCTAGATTAATACCCTGTATAGACGCTCTCAAACCGGTAAGAGCCCTAAAAACATCATAAAAGCCCATGTCAAGGATTTGAGAATATAACTCGCCAGACCTAATACCAAAGCCTTCACCTACCTAGAGTGGGTCATATATTGTTGCACTATATCAACCTCTTTATCTAGAGTTTCTTCAGATAGACTATCAAACTCATACTCATGAGAGTCTATTTCATCTTGGGTCGCCATGTATAATACATGAGTGAAGTCTACTATTTGACCCCAAATAGGATGAGTCCTCCCCAGAAATTCTATGATGGTTATGTTCTCTTCTTCTCCCTCAGGAATTTGGTGGGAGGTTAAAGCTTATGATTGATCAATAACCATTGGTTGTTCCTCTGAGACTTTCTCTTTAGTAGCATTGTCCTGGGGATTTTATTCTACATCCACATTAAGAAGAGACTGGATACATAAAGGAATAGGTTAAGGATATTCATCTTCCTTATCAGAGTCATCCCTCTTGCAGGGGGTGTCATTCTCTCTCCTTTCTTCAATTGATAAGAAACCTAGTCTAGTTTTATCTTGAGAGAAATGGATTCTAGGAGTCTATTTTGATTACATCATATAGGACCTTTCCTTGGATAACCCATGCATCAAATCAGTTCATATCCCTTGCCATATTTCTCAGAGGATATCTCACAATGTTTTACATCATTATCCTCAGGTTCTCTATACAACCATTCCAAGATTGCTTTCTCTTCATTTTCATCCTCCAGTGACACAGTTTCCTAGATAAAGCTACCATCATAGATTACCTTCATTGGTGTTGTTGATGGTTTCATCTCTTTTGAAGGTCTCCCATAAGACCTGGGTGATGTAGGAAGGGATTTCAGCAACAAAACAAGTTCAACTATGTATCCACCCATACCAGTGTCTCTGATTTTTAGCTTCTTCTCCATTTCTTTCATCAATTCCCTAGCTAACTCATAAGTCAAAACTTCTCTATGGTGTGGAATGAGAGTGTCAGCCAACTATCGCAGTGCATTATAGATATAGATGGTATTTGCAAGAATCATGAATTGAACACCATTAAAAGGAAACTTGATGCACTGGTGATAAATAGATGGGAAAAGTTGCATCTCATGGATCCAAGGTCTTCCCAAAACAATGTTGTATGCCAAAAGAAGATCCAACACTTGAAATATGACCTCTCTTTTGACAGGACCCACTTTGATAGGTAGAGCCATGAGACCTTTGGAAGATCTCTCCTATTCATCATATGCCTTTATTGTTATTTTCTTAGGATCAATGGCATGTTCTCAAAAATACAGTTGTTCTATCAACTTGTAAGTACAAATAGTCAACCTTGCACCTCCATCTATCAAGACTCGTTTGACATGATGCTTATGGATCATGACTTCGATGTGCAGGGAGATATTGTGAGGGTGACTTAAAGAATTATCATCTTCTTCCAAAAATGACAAGTAGTGAGGTGAGGTAAAGTGACCCATCATGGATTGAAACTAATCTAAGCCCAAGTCCTTAGGGAGATTGGTAGTTGACAAGGCTTTATCCAGAATCTCTCTGTGTGCTGGAGATATTTTGAGAAATTCAAAGATTGAGATTTGAGTGTTCATTATTTGTTATTGCTCACTAATGTTGTAGTCAATATCACGAGACAAAACTAATTGTTTGGAATTTGACACCTTTGACGTAGTCACAACTAGTTGTTTTCTAGTCGATGTAGAAGGTCTGGATGTTGTTGGTTGGTTACTAGATGTGGAGGGGTTGGATGGTCCATCTCCTCTTAAGGTGACCTTTGCTTGTGCATGGGTCACAACATTAGCTGCTCTAGACTCTTTCTCGCATTTCTTAACAATAATGACATTGCAATACTCAGAAGAGACTAGCTCAAGTATGTGAATTAAGTTATCATCATTGGTGCCATATCTGTAGTTGATTCTAGAGCCTTCCTTGGATATTTTTTCTTTCTCATACTCAGGAAAGGGATTTTTGAATTCTTTATGATCAACATTCGTGGCATGATTGCCAACTACAATTGTTTTGTTCTCAATGAGATCTTGGATCTCTTATTTGAGTCTCATGCAACTCTCTAGCTTGTGTCCCTTGTTCCTGTGAAATTCACAGCACTCATTATCAATCCACCATTTTCATTTGACTTTTGGTTCATATGGGCTGGAGTTATCTGGAAATGTGATCAGTTTATTTGCCAGAAGAGTCTTAAGCACTGATTCATAGGATTCACCTAGACGAGAGTAGTTTTGATTGCGCTTAATCCAAGGTTTTTCCTTCATGAGATTATGAGTTCCTTTTGAAGGAGGTTTACCAGCGTTCTTAACAACTTTTAGAGCATTTGTACCACTTGTCAGATTAAAAATTGTTGTCTTTGGTTGAGGAGCAACGTGATCAACTACTCTATCATTTACTGCATGTTTGCTTTTGTTCCACTATTTATTCTTGTCTTTGGAACTAGAACCATAATTTACTTCCTTGTAAAGGGTAACCTCACCCTTTCTGACAAGTGTGTCCTCTATTTTTATTGCATTCTTTACTATTTTGTCAAAAGTGGGTAGATCTTGCATCTGAATAGGGAAGTTGTACTCAAGTAGCAATGTGTTGGTGAATATATACATTTTCGCAGATTCAGGTATGAGACGTAGATATCAAGAAAAGACTCTCCTCCATCACTGGAGAAAAGTTAGAAAAGGTTCTCCTATTTTTTGTTTGATATTACATAGATTGATCATTGTCATGGGATGTTGTATGGTGTATGAATACTATAGTAAAAATAGATTTATCAATTCATCAAAAAAGTTTATTCCAGTGGGTAACTTTGAAAACCACTCCATGGATTAGCCACCTAGACTCTGGGGAAAGAGATGCATGAGATAATTCTATTCATGCATAAATTATGTCCATAGAGTGCAAAATTATTAGACATGATCATGTGGATCAGATTGACCACTATATTTTTCAAAACTTAGGAATTTCCATTAAGTGGGAACGAAGGTAAGTACAAGCCTTTATCAAAAGGAAATGGACAAACGGTGTCCATGGAATATTTCATGGTTTCTTTCTCTTTTTCCTTTTTCATCTCTTGCATGGCTTGCAGTTGTTTTATCACTAGTATCAAAGGAGTTTCTTCCTCTCTTTCAATGACGTCTTCAACTTTGTATTGAGGAGGAATTCGGCTCCTTGTTGTGCCAGTTCAAGAAAGTATTGTTATTTTTCTTGAGTCATAATATTTCTCATCATCTTGAGAAAGTATTCATCATTTTGACATCTAAGGATGTTGGACTCATCGGGATCAGACTCACTCGAGGAGTGCTGACTATTAGTAGCCCGAGCACTAGCACTATGATTTCTACATCTAGACCGATATTTCCCTTTTCTTTCTCCTGACATTTTTGAATCAGGTGACCTATTGTGAGGGTAGATTGACTTGTTTGTAGTCTCTAGATCCTCTATGAAAAGAGGGTTTCCCTCAAATGGAAAATATTGTCTCTCTTTCTCTTGAAATTGTCTAAAAGAGCTTCTAGTTTGTATAGGCATGAATCAACTAATTTTCCCAATAGGTGCCAAAGTAACACCGACATGCTGACTAAGTCCAAGACCAATGATGGTGACAATAGGATAACTTCCACCTAAGAAGGAGAAGTAAAAGACTCTGATTTTGAGTCAAGGTTAACGAACCAATAGTCATGACTTAGAGTAAGGACAATGCAGGCAAATAAGATCAAACTGATGGTGACAGACTGGTCAATGGACTAGAACAACAAACTAAGATTCATGACAACATAATTTGGACTACCAATGGATTATGACCAACGACAATAACTAGGATGAGCTCACTAATTTGAACCACAATTACAAGAGAAAACATAGAAACTAACCAGAGATCTGGTGAGTAGTAAAAACAAGTCAACAAGAGGATTTGGACAAATTTCTCAAAATGCAGTACGAGTGAGTGCATACTCGTACTTGAGTATTCCCCATGAATGATACAAGGAACTAGGTTTCTCATACTAGAGTGCATATGACAAGTCAAAATAGATAGAAAATGCACATCATTGTATGAGTACTCTCATCGGGTGATAAAAGTATTCACACCGAGTGATACGAGTAAACAAGAGCAGGATCCTTACTCGTATGAGTCAGGATACATGGTCGTACCAGAATGTTGTTTTCTACTCTCTCTTTTGCAGTTTTTCAATTTTCAAATTTATCATTTTAGATTTTCAAACACATTTAACACATCAGAGAAAATAGTAACCCAAGCACAACATGCAAACTCTAGATATAAGGAGATTGGATGAGTGGAAAAATTATCACTCACAAGCTTAGGTACACACCCAATAGATAATCAGAATACGGTCAAAACTAGCCACACAATGGGTCTAGTGATGTCATATTATCCGACTCTAAATGCTATGTGGCACATGATATGGTGAGTGTCTTGGGGGACTTACTATCTCCCTAGCACTTAGATTATCCCACTATTGAAGGTGATCTGGGTGGCTAATATTCTAGGGTTATTAGTAAGGGTCTCCATTTGAATACATCCTTTGTGTCTGCACAAATGTGATTGAGGCATATAGACCCACAAAGCACCTTAGCACAAGTAGTCACGTAAACGTGATTGAGACTCAAGGGCCATACTATGTGTTAGGAGAGAGCCGAGTATAAGCTCAAATGGTATTCGTCTTCCGATACTTTAATCTCAAGGAAGTGATTTATTTATAGTGAGTTGGAGTGGCTTGGTGTTAGCCTATCCTTACTTGGGTCGTTCTCATAGGGTGATTAATTTTTTCCACTATGGCAGGCCCTCTACAAGGTGATCATACTGCAAAAAAATGACAACCACGCTTCAAGATTTTTTATCATCCCTAAAAGGGTGAGAGCATAATCTCCTAACATCATTGCCATTTCAAACACATCAAGAAGATTGTTCTTTAATTAATGACTTGTATGCCAGGTTCCTGTCTTAATAAAAATAGACACAAGGTTAAGTCGATTCATGATTAGGCAACCTACAAGATATTGTCAATAGTTTGATGTTTGATTCTTTGTCAATCGTCCTGCAAACAATGTTCCTAAATAGAAATATTTGTCAATTGTCTTGGAGACAGATGTTAGACTATGAAGACCATTAAACAATAAACAACAAGTGATTAAATGTCAGAAAAATCTAAAATAGCATGCTTGTTGTTAGAAACCAGTACAATAGATATTTGTACGAGTATCTCTATGTCGTAGTACGATAATATACAGTAGAACAAATGACTTTCAATTCTCACTCGTATTGCACAATGAGAAATCTCGTATGAGTCTCGACAGTGAAATGTACATAACAGATATCCGAGACTCAAAAAATTTTAAAAAATGTGAGGTTAGAAATGAAATTTTCTACCCCATGGTGGGCACCAGAAATGTGTGTGTAACAAGTGGACCTCTAAGATATCAACACACACTTCAATAGGTCATTGCATAGTTAATTTTAAGAAATCATTGAACTATGAAAATAGCAAATTAATCTAAATTGACCTATTGCCTTCTAATAGGCAGGCGTATGAGTTTTCTCTCAGATCATCACAAACCCAGTGACTTGACACTATCTAACTGAAGGATTTGCAAATGAATATTAATCTATGATGAAAGTATGAGAGGATTCATCCAATGATTAGCTTAGTTTATCTTAAAACCCAAATGAGATGTTCCTAGATTATCAATTGAAATGCTGGAAACATTTAAATATGCAAAAATGCTAAATGCTTGATAAAAGATGAGAGACAAAACAACATAATAACTCTACTTCAAAAATATTGCATCCTTTGTGATGAAAATGAAGCTTTCTTTTATAGGAAATCTCTCTCAAAATGAAAATTGAGATTGAACTTCGAAGAGCGGACAAGATTGATTAAAAGAAGGATAATCCATGTGCAAGGAAGGCCATTCGTTAAGAGGGCCAGTTAACTGAACTGACTGATCAGTCATTCGGGAAACTATCTGATTTGATTTGAAAGCTGCTAAATCAAATAGAAGTGGTTGAGTAGTTAATTGATTTGTTTCCAAAATGAGGAGAAGAAAAGACTTAGTTAACTAACCAAGAAAGATTGGTTTCTAATTTGATGTTTAGTCAACTGAAATGATGACACAAAAATGCATTTCTAAATATTTAAATGTTTTAACTGCACTTTTTACTCAATTTAATATTTTTAATTCATTTTTACATATTGATAATTATATATTTATTTAATCAACATACCATTATATTAATTAAATAAATGACATAAGGTTTATTTGCCAATATCTTGGGATTTAGGAATTAAATAATTAAATCAAGTGTGATGATAGATTAGGACCTAAGGATTAGTGTTAGTAATAACTGAGAGGGGGGGTGAATCAGTGGCTTCAAAAACTTATCCTTAAACTTAACCACCAATCAATAAATATCATATTATTAATTCCCTACAAGATGCATGGCATGAAATACAAATAATGATTTAACTGTTTGTCAGTTTTCCTTTTCTGACCTTATTCTCCTTGATTACCAATAAGCAGTAAAAACTATTTACCAACACTCAGTAAATATGCAGAGTATACCGATCAATCCAGAAATGCATATGTGAAATATAAAACAGTAAAGTAATAAACCATACACACGTAACACATGGATTTTAACGTGGAAACCTCGTTAAGGGAAAAAACCACTAGGACCGGTACCCCAAATTTTCACTCTTCTGAAGTGAGCCCTGTTAGGAGCCAACCCTGTTAAAGGTTACAAACACACTATTAGGTGTGACCTTGTTAGAGGATTTTATACATAGAGGTTGTCACTTAGTATCGGGCATCTATTTGCTACCATCCTTGAATCAGCCTTCTTCTTAGACTGTCAATAGGCTTTAGGAAAATCTTGCTACCATCCTTGAATCAGCCTTCTTCTTAGACTATCAATAGGTATCTGGAAAGTCCAGTGCTACTTTCATAAATCAACCTTTTTGGCACTCCTTGGGATGTACCTCAATATATAGAAGATTGTTAAGTCCTGCTTTGTTAAGAGACTTGATGTTTCAATGGTTAAACTGAAACACAATGACCTATTTCTAATGCAACTTGAATTGTAGATTTTCAAATCTATTTAAGTACAATACCTCTCTGATCAATGTATTAATTCAATTATTTGTGCTCCACACTTTCTGCTTTGTGATGTTGTGCTTCACTATTCATCGGTGTCTATAGAATTCTTTAGCTCTCCTTCAACTTGATTGATCAGGACTGTATGAAGTTATCCTTCATCAGTTTCTCTTTAGCATCCTCTTTCTATTCATCCCCTTTCATATGATATGGAAAGGAATAAAGCTTGTCTCTTATATAGACATGATATTCACCGTTTCTTGATTCTTGATTCTTGATTCTTGATTCTTAGCGTGAAAAACAATCTAGCCAATCTGATTTAAAGCATAACTCCTTATTTATCTCATAGTTATCTTTATGCCAACTGTAAAAATATTCTTTAAATCAATCACTTAACTCTGGTCGAATAAAACAATGAAAATAACCAGTTAAGTCTATCTTTAGCTCTTGCCAGCTAGATATTTTGTTGTTTTCTGAACTCTATGTTCTGTCGGTCAATTATGTAGTTAGTCATCGGTGACAACTGCCAGTTCCATCGGTGTGACTCCAGTCAGCTTCAGGATCTCTGTCCGTTGGGCATCATTGGATATTACTCGTCAGGCAACTCTATTTTCAGCTCGTCGGGCATCCTATGATTTTGCTTCATCGGGCAACATTGTCTTCTGCTCATCGGGTATCACTGTGACTTTGGTTCTTTGCCTTTATCGATGGTGTGCACTCCATCGGTGTTATCTGTCACTTAGTGAATACTTGACTTTTATGCATTGTTGAAAGCATAATCTTTGTTCCATTGATTCTCTGAAGTCTTTGGCATTAAAGACGTGACCGTACAAATGATATCAAGTTGACATCAATGACAATACAAACCATTAACTGATTTAATGTATTGCATTATCTTCAACTTAACATTATCAAACATTCAATTAGTTACATGTCATCAATCTCTCCCTTTGGCATTGATGGCAACAAACTTATATTATCATACTATACTATTTCTAATACAATATGAAATACAATTGTTGAGATTCATCAAACTACCAAACAGTTTTTTTTTATAACCGATAAAAATGTCTAACCGCCGATAAGCTCTGTGTTAGCTTAGATTTGATTCTTGTGGTTCTTCTACTTTCTACTTCTGATGTGTTGTGTTTTCTTCTTTGTGTCAATATCTCTCTTTTGACTGTTCTTCTTCTTTGATGTCTTTGTCTCTTGTCAGCAACTCTCCCTTTGTATATAATCTCTTCCTGTTGGAGTAATCTGATAATGGATAATCTTTCTTCTTTTTCTGAAGATTGTGATAATATGGAAACTTTCTCTCCCTTTGACAACAATGCCAAACAAATATCTTACAGATATCTGACATTAATGTCAAATAATCATTTTCTTCTATCCATAATATATTCCTTGAATTCCCCTTATCCATCAGCAATACAATAATATGCTCTGATGCTCGGTTCTGATATATACCTTTCTGTATATAGATGTAGCTTTGAAGTTCATCTTTTTGCTTGCATCAATCATGAATGATATTCTGATAATATATAGGCCGATGCATCCTTCAGTCTTTTACTGACTGGTAGACAAGGGTTTGACCCCTAGTCTCTTTCTCAAGTACTCAAACGTATCCTTGGGCAGTGGCTTGGTGAAGATATCAGCTAATTGTTCTTTTGATTGCACATACT
>MU227533.1:1654261-1668477 GCA_018584345.1 Thuja plicata | reverse complement strand
TAAGCATTTTCACATTTAATCAGGTTATTCAACATTATAGTTCCTTTACCTTCAACCGGACAAGGTGTATCATTACCCATTCTTACTGTACCACCATTATAATACTCAAAAGTGTTAAACTTTTCTTCATCACCGGTCATGTGGTGAGTGCAGCCACTATCTATAATCCAAATGTCATTCTTTCTAACTTTAGATATGAGTGTAGTTTCTACATACTTTTCATCTTCATCTGAATCATCCTTCACAGCTACAAATACCATCTCGATGTCTTCATTAGATTTGGCGTCAGTATCATCATCTTTGCAAGCAATTAGGTAGCTATCCTTCTTGCCTTTATCCTTGTAGTCTCGGGTATCTCTTCTTTCTAATTGTGGGTAACCTCTGTAATCTTTGTTATCACCACTGTCAAATTTCTTCTCAAAAGGTCTATCATTACTTCTGTCCTCTTTTCTTATGTTAGGACATCTTGTAGCAAAGTGTCCAATCTCTTTACAATTAAAGACTACAAGTGGTAACTTGCCTTTGTATTTACCTTTGCCTCTCTACAGTCTTCTAGCCATAAGTGCTTCTATTTCTCTAGATCTTCTTCTTCACTTTCATTTCACTGTCTTTTCTAGATGAGTATCTATGACTAGATTTGCTTATTTCATAGAAGACTTAAATACAGACTCTAAGTTTGGTAAGACATTATTGTCAAAGTTATTCATTTCAAATAAAATCAGTCTACCAATTAAACTATCAAGAGTATCTGTGTTGTTTTCTACTGCTCTCATTTCTTGAATGGCAGAAACTCTAATAGCATATACAGGCAATAAGGTTCTTAAGATTTTATTTACCATTGTCTCCTCTTCAAGTGTACCTCCAACACCTCGTATAGCATTGACTACTTCCTTTGTTCTTGTGTTGTACTGTGTGATTTTTTCTCCTTCTTTCATTCTAAGATCATCAAATTTTCCTCTAAGGATTTTTGCCTTGGCTCTTAGAACATTTGTATCACCTCCATGTACAAGCTTCAGTTTGTCCCACATTTTCTTTGTAGTTTTGCAATCCTTGACATCTTCAAATTCAGCATCGGAGAGTGAGGAATAAATCTCTATAACCATGCAATTATGCTCATGCTTCTCTCTCAATTGATCTACTATCAATACTCATGTAGGCAACACATATTCACTATCCAGGAATTGAGTAACATCATTACCAATACCTGATAAGTGGAGTCTTATCCTGCTTTTCCATGAAGCAAAGTTGTATTTGTTCAACTTGGGCACATCTCGTATGTTCATCTTGTGATCTTGACTTAGGTCTTGAAACCTTCCCTCTAAGCACACAAGCTCTGATACCAATTGTTAGTAATAACTAAGAGGGGGGGTGAATCAGTGGCTTCAAAAACTTATCCTTAAACTTAACCACCAATCAATAAATCTCATATTATTAAGTCCCTACAAGATGCATGCCATGAAATACTAATAATGATTTAACTATCTGTCGGTTTTCCTTTTCTGACCTTATTCTCCTTGATTACCGATGAGTAGTAAAAACTATTTACCGACACTCAGTAAATATGCAGAGTATACCGATCAATCCAGAAATGCATATGTGAAATGTAAAATAGTAAAGTAATAAACCATACACACATAACACATGGATTTTAACGTGGAAACCCTGTTAAGGGAAAAAAATCACTGGGACCGATACCCTAAATTTTCACTCTTTGAAGTGAGCCCTGTTCGGAGCCAACCCTGTTAAAGGTTACAAACACACTGTTAGGTGTGACCTTGTTAGAGGATTTTATACATAGAGGTTTTCACTTAGTATCGGGCATCTATTTGCTACCATCCTTGAATCAACCTTCTTCTTAGACTGTCAATAGGATTTAGGCAAATCTTGCTACCATCCTTGAATCAGCCTTCTTCTTAGACTGTCAATAGGTATCTAACAAGTCCAATGCTACTTTCATGAATCAACCTTTTTGGCACTCCTTGGGATGTACCTCAATATATAGAAGATTGTTAAGTCCTACTCTGTTAAGAGACTTGATGCTTCAATGGTTAAACTAAAACACAATGACTTGTTTCTAATGCAGCTTGAATTGTAGATTTTAATATCTATTTAAGTACATTACCTCTCTGATCAATGTATCAATTCAATTCTTTGTGCTCCACACTTTTTGCTCTGTGATGCTGTGCTTCATTGTTTGTCAGTGTCTGTAGAATTGTTTAGCTCTCTTTTAGCTTGATTGATCAGGACTGTATGAAGTTATCCTTCATCAGTTTCTCTTCAGCATCCTCTTTCTATTCATCCCCTTTCATGTGATACAGAAAGGAATAAAGTTTGTCTCTTATATAGACATGATATTCACCGTTTCTTGATTCTTGATTCTTGGCATGAAAAACAATCCATCCAATCTAATTTAAAGCATAACTCCTGATTTATCTCGTAGTGATCTTTATACCAACTATACAGATTTTGTTTAAATCAATCACTTAACTTTGGTCGAATAAAACAATGAAAACAATCAGTTAAGTTTATCTTTAGCTCTTGCCAACTAGATATTTTGTCATTTTCTGAACTCTCAGTTCTATTGATCAATTCTACAGTTAGTCATTGGTGACAACTGCTAGTTCCGTCAATGTGACTCCAGTCAGCTTTGGGATCTCCATCCGTCGAGCATCATTGGATCTTACTCATTGGGCAACTCTATTTTTAGCTCGTCGGGCATCCTGTGATTTTGCTTCATCAGGCAACACTATCTTCTGCTCATTGGGTATCACTGTGACTTTGGTTCTTTTCCTTTACCGATGGTGTGCACTCTGTTGATGTTATCTGTCACTTAGTGAATACTTGACTTTTATGCATTGTTGAAAGCATAATCTTTGTTCCATTGATTCTCCAAAGTCTTTGGCATTAAATACATGACCATACAAATGATATCAAGTTGACATCAATGACAATACAAACCATTAACTAATTTAATGTCTTACATTATCTTCAACTTAACATTATCAAACATTTAATCAGTTACATGTCATCATTTACGTCAAATCACACTCAAGATGTTAAATTTCCTTTAGGTTAGGACTTAACATGATCAAGATTGGGGTTATCTTGACGAGAGATCAAGATTAGGGGCCTATAGTTTTTTTGACCATTTTTAGGTCATTACATTTAACCCTCTTTGAATTGATGTGCAATCAATGCATTGATTCAAAGAATCGTCGATATTGAGCAGAGAATAGTCTAATTTGAAGCAATGAAACCATTCGTGAAAAAGGAAACTGACTCCGAGCTTGATTGGAAGAAGGTCGATCAAAAGATATCAATTCTGAACTTGATTGAACAAGAATTGATGAAGATAGAACAAAATGCTCAATTTGATTTGAAGTGATGAAACTGAACATCTCTTAGAAACTGAACCAGATCAATGATTCGATTGATTTGAGTGTGATTTTTGGTAGAGCTGACATAATGGATGATATCTATGATATATTCAAGGTAATTAACGTTAATTTTTTATTATTTTTTTGATCAAGATTCTACATGTTACATGTTTTACTCTTGGAGCTGACAAGTTAACTTATTATACTTTTCTATTGAGTATATAAGCCCGATTTTTTGTGGAGATTTGGTATTGTGATGGGTTGGATATGATAGTCATAGGCTTTGTATGAATGTTGGATCAGTGATTAAAGGTTTGAATATCAGATAAGTAGATATATTGTACTTGCATGGAACTGTTCAAGCATTGATGATGCTCTCAATTCACTTTTGTAGATGAAATATTTTTTATGGCAGTGAGCCTCAATGTATGTTTTTTAATTGAGTAATGAGCTCTAGGATGTAAGCCTGAATGCATGTGCATTCCCCTCATGTACTAAACCTTTAATAGGGTAACTTATTTCTGCAGAAGTTAATACTTGCAGGGTCCATCCCCACCATGGTTTTTCCCTTAATTGGCTTTCCATGATAAAAATCATGGTGTTATGATGTTGTGGATGATTTTTTTTAATGTTTCAGTTGTTTAATTTTTATTGCTTTTTGTTTATGGTTAAAGAATCAAATCGATAAAGCTAAAAAGTTTGGTAAACTAATTCACCCCCCTCTTAGTGTTCCTCAATCCTAACAAGATCTCTATTTCTCTAGAGGATGTCTACTAGGTATTGAGGATTCCCATATTCAAGGAGCTTCCATATTTTGATCAAACAAGACATGAGGATGCTTTATGTGGGGTGTTCAGTGATGGAAAATCAAAATTTTGAGGAGGGGAGGTTAGCTAGAGGGAGATGATTACTTATTGTTTACCTCTCCCAACAGGGTTGGAAGGACTAGTAGGAAGATTCATCTTTATAGATAGGCTATCACATGACATGTTAGGAGGATGTAGAAAAACTCTAGAGAAAATAATCATGGCACTAGGTTTGCATGGGGTCCATGTCTACTCGCCTACATGTTTCCTTATTTTCATCAAGTCATTTATTTCATTGGATTGATTCTTTCATCATGGATCACACTATTCCATGTTAGGCTTAGGAGCAAATTGCAATCCTCATGCCAACTTGTATGAGGCTCAGAGCCACATGAAAACCCTATGTGCATGTGTATACATCTATACCCAAGTTGGAAAAGATGGATTATTAGAGGAAATCCATAGATGATATCAATACAATAATTTGTAAACCATAAATGCACTGCAAGGATTGGGAGGATGACAAAATAGAGATGTTATATTACTTTTAAATTGATTGTTTACTTGAGAAAAACCCATATGTCATTGACAAAAACTTGCTAGATAGGGTTCTTAGATAGTTTGGTTGAGTGCAGATGGAGCCTTGGAGATTAGGAGAATTCATAAAAACTGCAAATAAATGGTGGTTTTTATCATCCTCATCATATGAGGTGGCCCTATTAAAGTTCAGAGCACTAGTTTTGAATCCATGGGGTTTGAGGAGAGATTTAGTAGACACAAGATTAATGCTAGAGTTTGCAACTCAGTTTGTAGCACATCTATTTCCATGGATTATAGGATTAGGGGAGTTACACCTTGATTTGAGGATGAGGAGGATGACATACCAACTCCACTTAGGAGGAGTCACCTAAGGATGAGAGATGACGCAAAGGAAGAGATTGAGGGAGATGGAGGGGGTGGTGATGATGGAGGAGTTGGAGGTGGAGATGAACTTAGACAAGTTCTAAATTTAGTAAGTGGGATTATTTCCAAGGCTATTAAGGGGGTATGGGGGAGTTCCACAAAGATGGGCATAGGTATAGGGTGAGGCTCCACCATGGGTTTAGATACATGTATTGATTCTGGCATAGGTTGAACCCCTACCATAGGTGTAGGGGAAGTGAGAGGGAGATAGTCAAGGGCATAGATAAATAGCATCTCTATAGGCTAAGGTAGGGTACCTGTGGAGGAAACTAGAACATAGGGATACTCTAATAGACAATATCCAAAGGTAGGAAGCCAATTTGATAGGGGAGAGAGATATAAATTTAGACCTTATGGCAAGACATATTGTCAATTAGTGTCAAAACACTTAGTCATTCAGTGTTGCCCAAGTATACAGTGTTGCCTGAGTGTTCAGCATCGCCTGAGTGTTTAGCATCACCTGAGTGTTCAGCATTGCCCGAGTGACAGTTTATCACCCGATTAGTCTTTTGGACCCGAGTGACAGTTTGAAGCCGACTTTGCATATATTGTTAAATATGAATTTGTTTATTGCAAGTCAACTTACAGAGTTATTTGTTGGATAAAGATATATATGTAAGATAGTTTGTTTTATATAATATGAAGAGATATGAGAAGATAATGAATATGATTATGTATGCACAGGGCATGTGAATGACAGTTTGAGTTAAGTGCATAAGTATTCAGGACAACAAAGTCTTATCTATCACATTCAGGTTATCAGTTATATTCAAAGGATCTTATTCAGCAATCACAGTTGTATAGATTAGATCATCAACTGGTTCATTCTCACAGTTGGATTAGTAAAATCCTTTAACAAGGTGGACCTAACAGTCCTTTCTTTAAATCTCTTAACCGAGTTGCATTACTTATTGTATTATACAAAATCGTTTAACAAGGTGGACCTAACAGTCCTTTATATGCTCCTAACAGGGGAGACCATTAGAAGTGGTCATTGTAAGCTCTAACATGCTAAATTTATACTGCAGTACTAAATGTTGTGGGTATCATCCCCACCCAAGTTTTACTTTCTTTTGGAAGGTTTCTGGGTAACCAAATATTGTGTTATGTGTTTTGTATGATTCTTTACTTCAATTTATATGTATGCAAACAAATAAGTTAATCTAATTATGGATTAAAAGGATTAAGTTTTATTTGTTCTTGATTCACCCCCCCCCCCTCTCAGTCACTGGGCACATCATATAATTCCAACAATTGGTATCAGAGCGGTGGTTCTCTTATCAGAAGTTTAACAGGTTGAGAAATGGTCAGAGGATATGGAAACATACAGACTGGAGAAAGCCATTGAGAATGAAAAGATAGATCTTAAAGTGGCCATGGATCAAATCATAATACTTAAGGATCAACTCTCTCTTTCCCTAAAGAGAAGAAAAGAATTAGCAGTGCCGATGAATGACAAGAACTATATAGAAGAAATAATTGAAGAATTTTGCAAAGACAGAAGCTCAGAAGAAGCTAATGTAGCCATTGAAGACTTGCTTGCAAAGAATCTCAATTTATATGAAGAAGTCAGAAAATTGAAAAGAGAACAGGAAGTTCACTCAATCAGAATTTGTGAAGTCGTGGAACTAAAGAACAAAGCAGAAGATGACAGAAATATAGCACAAGAAGATAAAAGACTGTTGAGTACAAGATTAGGAGAAAAAGAAAATGAAATCCAACACTTGTCACTTCAGCAAGCTGATTTGGTAAGTCAACTCAACAATGCAACACAAGAAGTTGTCAATCTAAGGACAAAAAATGAAAGACTGCAGAATGATCTCAATACTGAAAAGAAAAAAAATGAAAGTATGACGAATTCACAAACTAGCATGGATCAGGAAATAGAACTCAAACATCATGGATAGACTAGATTAGGTTATACTAAACAAGGTGAATCCTTGCAGCAAGGAGCTCAAAGGAACAAAAAACCTACATGCAATCATTATGGTAAGACAGGGCATACATCAAATAAATGTTGGAGCAATGGAAAGTCAAAATTTAATGGTAAATGCTATAGTTGCAAAAAAACATGGACATAGAGAAAGTGAATGCAAAGAGAAACCTAAGTTTGAAGGTAAATGCTACAAATGCAACAAACAAGGTCATAAATCTTTTGAGTGCAGAACTAAGAATTGGAATCCTGCTGAACAATTATCCAAGGCAATTTTTTGGTTGGGATTACAACACTTGGTATAGATGTTGTCACTGTGGTGAATATGGACACATTGGTGCAAATTGTATGAAGAATCACTTCAGAAAAAGAGATCCTACTGAGAGATGTTATGTGTGTAGGAAACTCGGTCATCTAAGTAAGAATTGTATGAATAGAGAAAAAGTTGATACTGGTTTTGAGAATGGTAAAGTAAAAGTCTCAAAAATCAGAACTCAGATGAGCAAGCAATGGGTAAGGAAATCCTTAGATAATTTAGATCAAAGCAATGAAGAATCTAATGACACCTTAGACAGTGAGATGGGTGGATCTATCATTACAGAATAAGAAAGTAAGGAGATGAATGGAACTATGCAATACAAGCCATCCTACATCAGTTCTAGATAAGCAACATAGTCCATATCTGCATATTGATGCATGAATACATATTGTAGTTCAACCCGAGTCAGAATGTTAGTTACACCCGAGTCACTCTATCTCACTCAAGCTGAGTCAAGCAATATTGATAATTGGAAAGTTAGTTTCACCCGAGCTTCCGAGTGAATCTTGTAGAAGCACCCGAGTCACACCAACTACTATGTACAAAGCATTTAATGAAATACTCTAACAGTTGAAAATATCTTATATATGAAGGATTGTAAAGAGTATTGTTTACAAATATTTCAGTTTACAAGTTAATTCAGATCCCTTAACAATTTAGTGTGAATTCGTGATTGAAAGTGAAGTTTGATCATTTTTTCCGAGCAATATGGCATCCAATTACAACAGCAAGGTCAAGAAAGGTTCAGAGATGCTAGTAAGAAATGTAATTTGTGATCCTCCAGTGTTCAAGATTCATCTGACAGTTGCAGAGGAGATAGACCCGATGGGAGCTCATTCCCTAATTCCTCCAACAGTGCAACTGGTTAATGACATTCGAAGCTTCTATCACTGCAACATACATGAGCTTGCAACCAATTAGATGAATCAAGATTATGATACATTATGTACTAACGGGAATCTAAATCCCAAGCATAAGCACCTCGAAACCAAGGGTTTGACACACATCATGCATATGTCAAGGGACTTCTAGACAAAATGGATGAGATATGTTCTTAGTCATGTTCACGACATGCAACTATGGTTGGACCATCCTGTGAAGATCACTAAGTAGATAATTCACCGTGTCACCAGGTTCCCTATGCTAGACAAGCCAAAAGATACCAAAACCCTAAACAAGGATGAACTAGTTGAGTTAACTCTTACCGAGTGGGATGACAGAGGCATGCAACTCAACATAATAACAAATATGGAGATGATATTTGGCATTCATGTGATATCCCACAAGATATATAGCTCAAGCAGACCCAACAGTGTTGCATACAAAGTTGTTGACCTAGCTTACAAAGTAGTAAAGAAGAATCTACTATTCAACCTAGCAGAATTGTAACTCACTCAGTTGAGGAAGAATATGGAGAGCATCCGAGTATCCAAAACCAATTCACGTAAGTTTAGTTCTCTTTTAATCTGCATACTATTTTATGTTTAGAAGTTCTTTCCCTCCAAAGGAACAGTAGCATGGAAGAAGGATAGACCAATTATCCATCAAATTAATGGATTCATAGCTGAGTTAGGAGATAACTTTGATAGCATTATGGATGGATACTTTGAGAGTTTCAAACAGAATATGCATAGTAGATATAGAATTCCCAAACAACTAGTTGAGAAGTAAAAAGATGATATATGTTTTCTAGTTCATTGTGATAAGGTTTACATTCAAGCAGTAAAGCCTAGGGTTGCATGGGTACAACCCCTGACATATGAAGTTAACAATGATGACACTAAGGATATCATAGAGTCTCTTATGAATGAACATGTCAATCCAAAGATACCTTACTTTGGAACCTATGAGGAAGTAAAGAGTAGGATATCTTTGGAAATTGAGATTCCTAAGATATTGAAGAGACGAAGAAAGAGACTTGATACATTCAAGAATAAGTATGGCAAGACCTCTGACTCTCCTACCATCTTTGAGAGTAAAGATGACACAATTAAAATAGAGGATACAGATAAGATAGAGGTTGTTGAATCTAAAGAGGAAGAAATTGATGTTAAACCTCCACCGAAGAAGAGGAAGACAACGCCTGGACAAAAAAAGGGAAAAGGCACTACTACTATTGTCACCTTGAGGAGATCAAGGAGAAAAATTATACTAAGTGATGATGAGGAAGATATTGTGGTCTTAAATAAACCAACACCCACACTTGCTCAGAAGATTAAAGGCCTTAAAGAAGGAAGAGCCATGATTTCTTTGAAGTCACTGAAGTATGCTTCTAGGTCAGAAGAAGAAAAGAAGAAGATTGAGCAAGAAGTGGTGGAGAAGATGGCAAAGTGGAAATATGAACCTTCTGAGTTGAAGAGTTATATGACTGAAGACTTATTTAAGGTAGTATCTATTCCCTAGAAGAATATAGTACAAATTGAAAGAGATATAAGGGAATAAACATTGAAGCAGGTCATGCCTGCAATGAAAGGCAAAGAAGTAAAAGAGGCCTTGAGCAAATATGAGAATAATCACACCCCTAGATTTAGGGAATTCCAAATATTGAACAAGAACATAAAAGAAGTAGCTCAGTGTGCCACATTAGTGTGGAAATCAATGTTTGAAATAGCATAAGGAAATGTGAAGGAAGAAGTACCAAGTATAGACCCTCCAACACAAGAAAATGATGATACTCTACCCAAGGTACAGACTATTGAAGAGTCCAATGCAGAGAAGATTGCAGTTGAGGTAATGGCATCACTACCCCAATCTCCTATGCATAATATAGTAACTCTGAGCAAAGACAATGTTGCATAATCTACATCTGAACAGATAAAGACCGAGCAACGGGCTCCTCTTACTACTGAGAGATGCACACCCAAGTCGCAGAAAGGCAAGGTAGACATTTCTAATATTGATTCATCAGTAAATATTGATCCAACAATTAGTATTGTATAGGTCAATGACCTAATTGGATTGAATACTAAAGAAAAGGATGAGGTAGGTAAAGGTAAGGAAATTGTTCCTTCACCGATTCCTAAGTCAAAGGCAGTAATTACTAATGAGATAGATCTAGATAAAGAGATTGTGATTCCTAATTGGGATCTATCCAACCTGTCTGTAGAAAAAATGGATATTTTGGGAGAGCTGTGGAAGAAAAGAGCCTCGCAAAAAAAGCTTTGAAAGGAAAGATAAAGGAATAAAGTACTTGAAGGTGTTAAAGGCATATTTGTAGATGCATTGCAGATTGAAGTCAATGAGAGTGACTCAATAATGGAACAACTTGTTGACATTTTCCACAAGTTAAACACAAATATGAATGGTCAAGAGAAGTTACTTGAGAAGGCATAGAAGAAATTTGAGAACAAGGTTCTAGAGAACATTGCAAAGAAGATTGCATTTGACCAGGTGTAGCTTACAAAGATCATCGGCACTCTAGAAACCACTGTGAAAAATGTGGTAGCACTATTTGTAAAGTTGAGTGACTCCTCTAACTTTATTGTGGAAATCAAGAACAAGTTAGTGAAGATCGATTCAGACATGAAGGAAAGTGCAAGGCAGTTAGCACTCGACCCAGGCACCAGTTCTGCTCACTTCATGAAAATAAATTATCTTACTGATTTACAGGCTGAAGTGTTGAGAGAAGAAGCAAGGACTAGAGAATCTCTTACAACAATCCAAAGCCAACTTCTACCACACATGGATGGAATGCAGAAACACATAACACATGCTAAAAATCTCATTCATGAAAACAACTTCTCAGTTGTCGAGCTAATGATGGAGCTATCTACAGATATACAAGTTGAATTACACATCTTGAATGTGCTACAGGACAATTGGGACAACAATTTGTCTCAAATTTTGAAGGTACATAGTGATTTTCTATCCTACTTTGGGATAACCTTGTAGATGTCACTTTTGGCATTCTTGTAAAAAACAAGGGGGAAATATCATTGTACAAAGGGGAAAATATCATTGTAAATATCACATGTACAATGAATAGTGAAGAAGATATATTTTACAATAGAAATTTTGAAAAATACAAAAACAGAGTTAGTTGGACCCGAGCAACAGAGCAAGTGTCAAAACCTGAACAATCAGTAAGGGGGAGTTTTGACATATCAGATACAAAATTTAATCACAAGTGCTTTTGTCACTAATGCCAAAGGGGGAGATTTTAGACCTTATGGAAAGACCTATTGTCAATTAGTGTCAAAACACTTAGTCATTCAGTGTTTCCTGAGTATTCAGTGTTGCCCGAGTAAACAATGTCGCTTGAGTGTTCAACATCACTCGAGTGTTCAGCATCACCCGAGTGTTCAGCATCACCCGAGTGTTCAGCATCACCCGAGTAGTCTTTTGGACCCGAGTGACAGTTTGAAGCCGACTTTGCATATATTCTTAAATATAAATTTTTTTATTGCAAGCTGACTTACATAGTTATTTATTGGATAAAGATATATATGTAAGATAGTTTGTTTTATCCAATATGAAGAGATATGAGAAGCTAATGAATATGATTATGTATGCATAAGGCATGCAAATGATAGTTCAAGTTAAGTGCAGAAGTATTCAAGACAACAGAGTCTTATCTATCACATTCAGGTGATCAGTTATATTCAAAGGATCTTATTCAACAATCACAGTTGCATAGAGAAGATCATCAATTGGTTCATTCTCATAGGTGGATCAGTAAAATCCTTTAACAAGGTGGACCTAATAGTCCTTTCTTTAAATCTCTTAACCGATTTGCATTACTTATTGTATTGTACAAAATCCTTTAACAAGGTAGACCTAACAGTCCTTTCTATGCTCCTAACAGGGCACACCATTAGAAGTGGTCATTGTAAGCTCTAACAGGCTAAATTTATACTACAGTACTAAATCTTGTGGGTATCATCCCCACCCAAGTTTTACTTTCTTTTGGAAGGTTTCTGGGTAACCAAATATTGTGTTGTGTTCTGTATGATTCTTTACTTTCAAGTTATATTCATGCAAACAAATAAGTTAATCTAATTATGGATTAAAAGGATTAAGTTTTATTGGTTCCTGATTCACCCCCCGCCCCTCTCAGTCACTGGGCACATCATATAATTCCAACAATAAAGAGAGCCCCTTTTGGGTAGGTAGAGACTACACTATAGCAGTCTTAGGATATTGCACAAGGGGATATGTCTTCCATCCAAGATATCATTCAAACAAGATAAGAGGTGTTGTACTAGAGGCAACTTTATGAGTCAATAAAAAAAATTGGTCAGTGAGTACGCAATTTTTCCTAGAGTTCCTATGACAGGTCTTAGAGGACTAAGATAAAAAATAAAATGGACAGGTCATGACACCATAGGGACCACCATCACTACCACTAGGACTAGGAGGAGTAGGACCTTTAGGAGCTCAAGAATACTTGGGATCGTCAACTAGTTCCAAGGGTGAAGTTCATCATAACGCTATAGGATCTCATATGTACTAGTTTTGATCTAAACATTTTGAGAGATGACGCATTTTGAACCTTGTTATAGTCATTTTGTATAATGATATCATTGTACTCTAACATTGCTATTTTGATTTATATGTGTGTGATGAGACTATTTTAGAGGGATACTATACGCATGTGCATGTTTCTATTTCTATTTCTATATGGATGTTTTTATGATGAGTTTATGCTATACCAATGCTGATGAATGATCCTCGATAATGTACATGTGATGACTTATACTTTTATGTTCCTATGTGGATGAACATACAAATGTACAATTTTATGGCTTTGATTACAGTGCATGATGCTTTGTGATGCTATGCGACAACCATGATATGATTAAATCTATATAATTCCTTAATGATATGATGGATATATGAAATTGACCCATGATGATGCAAGATGAGATGTTGTGTGTTTATCCATATAATGTGCACACTAACATGTAGTTTTCCAGAATATGCATACTAATATAGGATATGCCACTAGTATTTTTGGTGTGTCATTGTACTTAGTAATTAAGCATGAGGCTACATAATTAATGGTGAAGGGGAAACACGATGATAGATGACAAGAGAAGTAAATAGAAGAAAGAAAGAGATGGAATCTTGTGCTTTTTATAGTGCTATATCATCACTTAGCTTATTATGGAAATTGATTATACTCTTTTAGATACAAGTTAGACCTAGAAAATATACCACTTGTGAGGATAGAAAACATATTAGATAGTATGGAATAATCGCATTCACACTAGACCCACATTGTTAGGAAAATGGTGTGTCAAATTTTCCATAATTAAAATGCATTTTTGATACGTGAGTGCAAGGAGTTGCAAGGGATATTTTGTGCACCATTTATGTGTGGTTTTAGCTCATGGTTTTGTAATACCATTTGACAATTTCCTATTTTGTATTTCTTGCATATGAGGAGCATGAGATTTATTGTGATGTATTTTTGAGAGTGTGATAGTTGTTGAGTTGCTTCTATATCTCCATTGGTGATACTCTTGTGAGAAGCTTCCCCTGTAAGTATATTGTAGTATGCTTTTGATTTTTGAATAATATATTGGGTTGATTTTGGAGGGTGGGGCTTTTCTCCCATAGAGGTTTTCCTCATGTAATAACTGTGTTGTGGTATGCATGTTATTTATGATAGGTTTTTGTAACTATTGTAAAGATATGAGAAAGTTATTACATAACCCTCCTCTTGAGATTATTGTAGGAATTTGTTCCACTAATTATTAAAAAGAAATTTCATTGTTTAAATAATTAATTCCTATGTTTTTAAATGAATTAAATAAGTTTATTTCATTTATTAATATTCCCTCAAACCCCAACCTAACCTATCTCAACCACTTCTA
>MU227533.1:1561160-1623491 GCA_018584345.1 Thuja plicata | reverse complement strand
CAAGGTATAGGCCTACTAGCCTTGGTTTTGCAGAGCCAGAATTGTAGAAGTTCCAACCTTGCTTTGGTTGTGACTTGTTAGTTGGCCAAATCACTTGGGTTTCCAAGCATTGGATTGGCAAGTCCATTGGAAATCCAATTTAGCATTTTTGGGCACCAACAAGATGTTCAAATGGTATAAAGATAAAGTTGAAAAGCAAAGTAGAAAATAACTGAAATGTTTAAGATCAGGTAGAGGAGGAGAATTTATTTATAATGAATTCACTAACTTCTGTAATGAGCATGGGATTACAAGACAGGTTTCTGCACTGAGAACACCACAGAAAAATAGGATTGCTGAAAGGAGAAATAGATCAATTGTTGATCGTGCCAGAATACTAATGATTGAAAAAGGCATCACACAAACATTCTGGAGAGAAGCTACAAGTACTGCTGTTTATACACTAAACAGAGTTCAATTGAAGAAAGACACCAATAAGACACCTAATGAGCTATGGTATGGATACACACCAAATGTGAGTTACTTTAAAAATTTTGGAAGTCAATGTTATATATTGAAAGATGATAGAAATGGGAAACTTGACTATAAAAGTGATGAAGGAATATTTCTTGGATATTATACTAAAGGCAAAGCTTATAAATGTCTAAAAAAATCTTCTAACAAAATAATTGAAAGTGCAAATGTTAAAGTGGATGAATTTGTTGAGAAAAATGATGAGGAAAGCAGAAAGGAACCAGAAGATTACAACAGATTTATCTACATATAAGAACTTGACACCTTGCTCGAGTGACAGGACAATGCAACCAAGTAACAGGTTGCACACACTGAGAATTAGGAAATGCTTTCAATGCTAAACCAAGTGATAATGAAAATCACAACGATGATCAAAGTGAAGATAAAAATGAAGAACAAAGATCTAAACCTGTACTTGCTAAATATGTCAGAAGACACCATCCACAGGACCAAATCATTGGAGACAAAAGAGTTGGAATGAGAACAAGAAGTAAGTAACCTAACACTGTATGTTTAATTTGTGATTTTGAGCCTAAATCTGTTAATGCTGCACTTGAGAGTCAAGAATGGGTTAATGCAATGAATGAAGAGATTGAACAGATCGAGAAGAACAAAACATGGACATTAGTACCTAGACTGAGTGACAAAAATGTCACTGGTACCAAGTGAATTTTTAAAAACAAACTGAATGAGAATGGAGAAGTCACAAGAAATAAAGCAAGACTGGTATGCAAAGGGTATGCACAAGAAGAAGGTATTGACTATGGATAAACCTTTGCACCTGTTGCTAGACTAGAAGGAGTAAGAATTATACTTGCTTATGTTTCTTTTAAAGGATTCAAAGTATACCAAATGGATGTTAAATCTGCATTTTTGAGTGGAATACTAGAAGAGGAGGTATACATTGAACAACCTGAAGGGTTTGTTGATCCAAACAAGAGGAACATGGTTTGTAAACTACACAAAGCCTTGTATGGATTGAAACAAGCACTGAGAGAATGGTATGAAATACTTCACTCTTATCTCATTAGTATTGGATTCATTAGAACAAGTGACAATATTAATATGTATTTAAAAGGAGATACTGATGATAAAGTTTTGATTGCTGAGATATTTGTTGATGATATCATATTTGGAGGTAATGATATGCTATGCAAGTCATTTGTTGATGAAATGAGCAAAGAATTTGAAATGTCAATGTTTGGAGAGATCAAAATTTTTCTTGGCCTATAAATTCTACAACAGGATGAAGGCATCTACATCACACAATCCAAATACATCAAATAAGTTATGAAGATATTCAAGATGGAGGAATTCGAACTAGTTGGAACACCTATGGCAACCATATGCAAATTGACAAAGGAAGACAAAACAACTGAGGTAAATCAGACCTTATACAAATCTATGATTGGTAAACTAATGTATGGTGTACACACTAGACCTGATATAGCACATGCAGTTGGTATAGTTGTAAGATTCTCTGCTAATCCTAAGGAATCACACATGACTACTGTCAAAAGAATTTTGAGATATATGGAGAATATTGAAGACTATGATTTATGGTACAATAAAGAAGGCAAATTTGAGCTACAAGTTTATACTGATGTTGATTGGGCTGGAAACATAGATGATAGAAAGAGCACAACAAGAGGAGCATTCTTTATGGGTGACAGAATTGTCACATGGATAAGTAAAAAGCAAGGATCCGTATCTCAATCAACTGCAGAAGCAGAATATGTGGTTGTTGTTGCAAATTGCTCTAACATTGCATGGATCAAGCAATAGCTGAAAGGTATGAATGAAGAAATTCTTGACCTAGTAATTATCTATTGTGATAATACTAGCGCTATAAACATCCCAAAGAACCCTGCAATGCATGCTAAGACAAAACACATAGCTATTAAGTATCATTACTTAAGGTAACAAGTACAAGAGAAAGAGGTGATACTAGAATATGTACAATCCAAAGAACAACTAGTAGACATATTCACAAAACCATTGCCAAAAGATACATTTGAGTACCTGAGGAATAGACTAGGGGTTCGACCCTTGTCTACTGATCACTAACCTGACTAAGAGGTTGCATCGGCCTACACATTATCAGAAGATCAATCATGTTGATGCAAGCTGTATATGGACTACAATGACGTATCAGTACATGAAGGTACTTATCTGAACCACACAACAAAGATATTGTTGGCTACTACAGAAATGTATTGTTGATGGAGAAGAGATTCAATGATATATTTTTGTTTGGCATTGCTGTCAAAGGGAGAGAAGAATTCAATGAAATATCCATTAGGGAGAGAAATGAAATATCCATCAGGGAGAAGAACATCAATGAAAGGGAGAGAAAAGATCAGAGAACTAAGTTTCTACAAAGGGAGAGAATCGGAGAGAGTTAACACTGATGCATATCTATCCAGAAAAGGGAGAATAGATTCTACAAGAAAGGGAGAGACAAAATCAGAAAATATAACTGCTACACCTATCCATTAAAGGGAATGAAGAAAGGGAAAGCACGCACAAAATCAAATCTAAGCTAGAAGAGCTTACCAAGATTCAGATATTTGAATTGGTCATAGAACAATAAGTTTGGTATGTTATGGCATGTTTTACACTGCATATTTCATAGTATGTTGCCATCAATGCCAAAGGGAGAGATTGATGAACAATAATTGATTGAATGTTTGAAGATGATAAGTTGATGATCACCGAACTGCAAAAGTGAATGCAAGACATTAAATCATTTAATGTATTGTATTGTCATTGATGTCAACTTAATACAGTTTGATTGGTCATATACATATTTTCATAAGCGCGAAGAGTTGAAGAGGCAAAGTTTATGTTATCGGTAAAACATAAACATGCTGAATACACCAAGTGACGGTAAACACTGACAAACAACGCACACCAATGGACAGTGAACACCAAGCAGTTCACAGTGTACACCAAGCACCGTAGTAACTGAGCACAACTGGAGTCAATGACCAAGCTAACTAGAGTTGATGACCGATTACAACTGAAGTTAAATAATGACAAAACACTTAGTTGACACGAGCTATATTTAGACTGACTGATTGATTGCTTTATTATTAATGATCAGTTGAACTAAAGCAAAGAGGGAGATTTAAAGCACATTTTATTCCCAGCTATCATGGAGAGATTTGTGGAATAAAACTGAAGGAGAGCTTTACAGATTAAAGCAAGCATGACGAGTTTTATGGAACAAGAAGTGATCTATGACAAAAACAATGAGATTGAACGACTAATCATGTCTATATAAAGAGACAAGGAATTCATTATGAAAAAAAGGAATGCTGCATATAATTCTGGTGAATATAGAAGTCTTCATGCAGATATGATCATACAGGCTGAAGAACAGAGCCAAGGAATTCTGCAGACACTGAGAAATAGAGGACAAAGCATTCACCAAGCATAACAGAACAAAGAAATAGAGAAAAGGAATTGAAGAACATATTGATTAGAGAGGTATTATTGGACTAACAATAGATCTGAATATCTACAAGTTAAAGTTTTATGTTGAATAGATCATTTACTGTTTTAGTTTAACCATTGATTCAGAAAATCTCTTAACTGAGTGGGATTTAACCATCCTTATTGTATTAAGATACTCAAGAGTATCAAAAGGTTTTCTTGTTGACAACATAGTAAATGCTAGGTCAAAAGACAAACTATTAGTTTTGAATCCTCTAACAAGGTCGCACTTAACAATGTGTTTGTAACCTTTAACAGGGTTGGCTCTTCACCAAGCTCACTTCAGAAGAGTGAAAATTTTGGGTTACCGGTCCCAAGTGGGTTTTCCCTTAACAGGGTTTCCACGTTTAAATCTATGTGTCAAATGTGTATTTACTTCATTGCATTGATATTCCGTTTTACACATTAGTAATATTGGATTGGTCGGTAAACACTAAGTTCAATTGCTGCTATTTGTTAAAGTCTAGAAAAGATAAACAATATATCTTACTGAGTAGGTTATATTTGTTAAAGTTATTTAAGGCATACATCTTGATGGAATGAAAGATAACTAGAGGATATTATATTTCAGATATAAGTTTTGGTTGGAATTTTGGAATTATTTTAAGGCCACCGATTCACCCCCCTCTTAGTTATTCTAACAGGGGAGCTCAATTTGTATGCTTTATGAATGCAATCTTCGTATTGTGTCACAAATAGAATACTAAGACTTAATTTATTTTGTGTGAAAGAACCGTCAAAGTACGAAGTCCATGGTTTTGTAGGCTCCATAGTAAAAATTGCCTCATCAGGAAAATCTAAAATCAATGCATGATCATTAACTAGGGGAGCATATGAAAGTTGATCTAGTATAGCTTGTTCTTTGATAGCCTTTCATTCTACATATTCGATGTCAAACTCACTTAATATCATGATCCACTTGGATAATCACCCTACAAGAGTTGCTTTTTTGAAAAAGTACTTGAAGGGATGAATATTGACAATGAGTTTTGTTCGATGAGTAAGCATATAATGTTGTAGTTTATAGAAAAAAAACACCATGGAAAGACACACTTGTTCAATAGGAGTATAATTTAGTTCACATCCCACTAAAGAATGACTAATGTAGTAGATTGCTCTTATTTTCCTTTCAAATCATGTTGTGCTAATAATGCCACCAATGCTCAAGTAATCACTAATATGTAGAAGAGTAAAGATTTACAATTGATACATGACATTAAAATAGGATATGACATGAGATAATCCTTAATATATTGAAAAAATGTTGGAACTTACCATCATATTGAAAAGGAACATTCTTGTGTAGAAGATGTGTAAATGGATGACATTTATCAACTAGTTGTTATACGAATCTGCGAATTGATTATAACTAACCTTAAAAGTATCATAGTTGATTAATATTCCTTGGTGAAGGCATTTCGAGTATATATTTTACCTTTGTTGGATCCAGTTCGATGCCATTTCAAGAGAAAATGCATCCCAAAAGTTTCACTGAGGTCACTTTGAAGACACACTTCTTTGGATTCAACCTCACTTTCTACTTCTCAAGTCTTTTGAAGATTTTTTGTACAACATGCAAATGATGTTTCCTTGTGAGTGATTTTCCCAAAAGGTCACCCGAGTAGTCTTCCATCAAAATATGAATCATACCATGGAAGATGGTGGACATAGCTCTTTATTACATTGCTCCTACATTCTTAAGACCAAACAACATGATGTTGGAAACAATATGTACCCCAAGGACATGTAAAGGCTATTTTATGTTGGTCCTTGTGCATGATCTTGATTATAATTTGAACCTAAGAGATCTACACATAGTCTAAAAGAGTACCTAAGAGATCTACAACTATTACATGTTAGGAGGCGGGAATGCAATAAAACATTAGAAAAATTAAAGTAATGATTGTTACTTTCATAAGAAAAAAATGTAAAACAAAATGAGCTCGAACAAAGCTCATTGCAAGTGACAGACAATTACAAATATTTGGGCCTTGATTTTCACAATAAGCTTAGTTGGAGGGTTTGTAAAGAAGAAAAAAGATTACGGGAAGATGGAAATCCCTATACATGGTTTAATATAGACACAAATTAGTTGTAGTATATGATTGGAAAACAAATACGAAATTGTTTGGACTACTTGTTATGCTTGTGGTGTAGCATGAATGAAAAGTTTAGGGTAGTAATGCATCAAAATATAAATGGAGATAAATAGAAAGGTCATAAAGGTATTTACTTGCGAGTAATTTCAAAATAAAAGTCATAATTTCAAACTAAAAGCTATAGTTTCATTTACGATCCTCTTAGCTAAGGTTGGAGCCTTTCTAGTAGAAGAGACGATGTTGATTTTATTGTTCAGATATTTGAAGAGAATATAGAATATGGAAGAGCATTGTAGGTCTAGAAATAGTAGTGAAAGAAAAGTTAAATAGAAGAAAAAACACATGGATGAAGAAAAACATGGATTTAACTTTTTTTTTGATTGGTAATAGCTTTTGACTAGAGCTTTGAACTAGTGAGGACACAGTTGGGGGCCCTCATCCCCGTGGTTATAGTACTTGTACTAAGGCATTAACACCTTACCAAATTTGTCTCATGCTGAAGCTGCTAAACTTTGATGACACACCTTATCTCTCCACACCTTATACCTCCCTTTTGGCATGGCAACACCTCTCCTTATGCCTCCCGTACTCCTTATACCTCCCGATTGCTGTCCACGCGTTGTCCTCCTTATGCCTCCCACACTCCTTATCACTCCGCATACTCTCCAACTCCTTATATCTCCCGCGACAGAAACTACTTATGCCTCCCTTGTCACAACCCTTATAGCTCATTTTCCACTCATTGGGGCTCCTACGTGGGCGAGCCTTGTATCACTTGTGAGCAACTCCACCATCGTTGACTGCAGATCGAATATCGTCACCGTCCATCTCAGCACGCGGTGGAAGGGGATCCGTAACCATCGGCAACCGAGCAACGATCACTCTCAACAACGGAAGGGAACCAAGCACATGGGGAAACAAACACCCAAAAATTCAAACTGGGGACCTTCGTTTAGCACAGAGTTGCAACTGTTGTTGCACTGCGGGGAGCTCCAAAAAAAACACACAAAAAAAACATGGATTTAATTTGCAAGAGTGCCCAAACACCAATGTGAAAACCAAATGGTATGTGTGAGAAAGGCACAAAATTGTCTGATAGACAACTTAGATGAAAAATATAATATTATATAAAGCATTTCAATCCCACATGTGACCATGAGCAAAAGCACTATATAGGAGAAAAAATAAAATGACAAGCTAAAATGCTAATACCCTAGCTAAGAACTAGCTAACACCATCTTAGATACAAAATATGGAGGTGGATAATATAGAAAGAAGAGTGATTAGATAGGTGTACCATTGCATTTTGGAGTGTATGACATATGAGGAGGTCCAATCAAATATACAAATACTCTAAAGGTTAAAGCTTTAATTTGTGTGTTTGAAGAGAAATAAATAGCAAAATCAATAGATTGTTTGATCAAAATTCATAATAATAAAAATAAAAGACTAAAAAAATATTGTAAATTGTTGATTGTGACTTTTATTTTTTCTTTATAGAGAATACAATTCTAAATTCCCCTAAATTAGCCAAACTCATAAACCTCGTTAAAAACAATCACTTCATTTCCTTTCCGCCATACTGAAATGCCACAGTTTTACTGAAGAAGATGTTAGAATGTCATGCGCGCGAGAAGACCATACGTGAAACCATTTTTTGGTGGCGCAGAAGAGCCCCATAACTAATTGTTTCCACATTCATCCAAAGCTGCAAAATAGCAAAGCTGGTGTAGTAATAAATTGCAGGCCAAACTATTCATGGAGGGAGAAGTTCGTTGCGCTTTAATCGAGTAATTACGCCTCACTCTCCCTCTCACTCTCAAGGTATGTTATAATTCGCTGGATTTCAATTCAAATTATATATCATATGCATGACTGAAGTTCATTCAAACAATCCCACCTGGTTTTGCTTGTCACAGAATTAGACGGAGACACCGCCACTGGGTTCACTCCTAATGAACACTTGCATTTATATTTTCTGTATGTAATAAATTTGCTTAGAGAACATCCTCTTTTGTCTTGTCACAGTTTGCAACCAAAATGGTGAAGAGAAAGCAGGCCAAACCCAGTAGGGCGAGGAATAACAGTAGCCGAACACTGTGTTTGGATAACGATGGTATACATCATGTTTCCAGTAGCACTAGTTCTGCACCGCTAAAAGCGGAGGAGAGTCGCGGAGACTTAGTATATGTAGCCATTGAGTCAATTAACAGTCATGGTGATGGCTATTTTGACCTTGCCGAGGTTGTTTTATGCGAGTTGAAGTTTGGGGGAGGAATGGCCTCCAAAAAATGGATGTCGTTGCAAGGTGAGAATGTGGAGTTCTCTCTTAGATTGAGATTAAATATGCAACAGTCTCGCAATGCTAGAGTTGGGTTTTGGCCTTTGGTTCCTGCCAAGGATGTTTCTGTTGAATTCTTGCTTCCTGCAACCTCTGATGCTTGTTGCGAAGAAGAAGAGGTGTTGGATTTATCAACCCTTGTTTTATTTGAGGGACATTTTGACGGCCCAGATGAGGGTGTCTCAGGACTTGCTCACCTAATCAGTCAAGGCTTCATAACATTGAGGATGGCCAGCGATCAGAAAGTTGTGTGCCAAAACTCATCTTGCAGAGTCCAAATATTGATTACCAAGAAAGCTTTTGATGCCTGCAGCAGGCTTTCTGACAGTTCGAAGCATTCATGGAAGAAGAGCATGGTTAATGCTATGTCTTGGTTGCGGCCAGAAGTTACAACTGATGAAGGCATTTATGGGTCTTTTGCGCCGGAAAACATGGAAGCTAATTTTGATTTGTTTTCTCAGTCAGATGCTATTGATGATTTAGATAATCACTTTGATACAATTGCTTTCTATGAAGCCATAAAAACATCTAAGTAAGTTCATTTATGCAGTTTGGATTTTTTGTGGTCATTTTTTGTGGTATCTGATATATTAAATTCAATGTTTCCTAGCAGTTTTCTAATTTGTCTGTGCCCAGAGAACAACCTTATAGTTTCTTGAGCTGTCTTAGAATTTGTATTTGAGCTATAAATTTCAAAATTGCAGAGAAGAGCCTATGTTAGAAGTTAACTTTCCAGAGTTACTTCCTGAACTTCGACCTTATCAGCGGCGTGCTTCTTATTGGATGGTTCACCGTGAGATGAGCAAAATCCAAGATACAACAACTGAAAATCAACCAGGAAACATTAAAAATCCTCTATGTGTGGTTGTGAGCTCAATTAACTCGGAGTCCAAAATTTATTACAACCCCTTCAGGTAAGAATGTTTGAAATAATATCAGGAGAGTACTTGCATGTAACGTCCTTTTGTTTCTATCTCAATATTTTCTTTTTGATCAGGTAGATATGAGTATTTTAAATTTTATATTCACAAGTACTACATATGCACTGTGTGGAAGAGACAGGCTGGAATAATTCGTTTGTCCATCAGTTGTGATAAAATACTACACACAGATCCTATGAAAACTAATGCCCAACCTGTAAAATCTGATCTTTAAAAAGCTAAAAACCAGAAGGAGAAGCTAACACAGTAGAGACAAGGTATCATAGATTTTGGTATGTCACCTTTAAGAAAAGTAAATGGCTTCAAGACCATGCTAAAGAACTCAAAAGAGCAAAACAGGGTTCAAATGAAAACCATAAAATGGCTGATTAAATGCCCACAAGGGTTGAGGTCTGAGGTCTGGTAGAGTCTGATTGCAGTTAAACTCAAGACAAGTTGGACGTTCTGCAACACCTGGAGCTGCTAAGGTTCTTCAATGTTTTGGACATTTACTCATGCCTGGACTTACAATGATCTCCTAGCAAGTGCATCTCTTTAGGAAAAGAAGGGACTCATCGAATCCTATTCTTAGCTGTGGTATCAATACATTCTATTTGATTTTCCTCTTCTCTTATTCCAGTCATAACTTACATACTGAGACTTGACTCCGATTTTGTAGACCAAGAATTTCTGACTTGAAAAGTTAAAAAATTACTTAAATTTCCTTAAAACAAAAATTTTGTACAAAATACATTTATAAAATGTGTCTATTGAGTCTTTAAAACTTTGGAAAAATATTTCTATTAGGTTTGAATACAAATATAGTGCAAAATTGCATCATCATGTCGATACAATAGCTAGCTGATAACTATTATGAATTTATGATGATTGACTTTGAAAATCAACATCAATTGCATATCCACACAAGTTATTAATTACAAGATTTCACAATATTCGCTTCCCCTTTCTAGTAAAAAAAATTGGGAGAGGGTCTAGTCTTTGCACTTGGTTGTGGCTCCTTGCTTGGCCTAGAAAGCTGCACTTGTGGCTTCACCCTGCTACTAGATGGCAGTGACTTCTTTATGACATTGATGCCATCCAACTCAATATGTCATGGCCACAACAAGCCAAATGCTTCAGCGAGCAACAACTGGAAGTCAAGGCCCACCCCTGCTTCCTAGGCTCAACACAATTGGGGCTATTGCTTGACAAGGAGGGGTGATTGATCGAAGAAGATCTACCAACATTGGTTCCTATAGTAATGCGAAGACCATTGGTCCCATTCCCATGGCTTGTGGTAATTGTTGGATGGTTTGTGGTAGAGCACCTCCTAGATGCTTGTGGTGATGCAAAGATTATGCATTTGTCTCCAGCGAGTGCCACACATACTCCAACAGTGGCATAGAGCACTCTACGTAGGAACATATATCTTGCGGTAACCTTTTTCCTGCCAACCCTTTTATAGTTTTCTACCATGTCTTCAACAGGGCCCTATACATCTTGAGGCCAAATCTTAAAGGCCAACTCACATTGCCAGTCAGCGGGCTGTTTTGAATGTCATACTTTAGAGATTAGGCAATGTAGTTAATATGGTGACACTCCCGAGGCTTGTGCTATGCTAAGTCTCACCTAACACATCATGTTACTACCAACCTCACTGTAGCTGTTGAGACAAGAGGAGTCTACTTTGAAATAGTTCAACTTCCATAACAGCCCTTGGCCTCCACAACATGTAATCTATGTATGTACATATCTGTAACATCAAACAAGTATCATAGAAATAGGATATAAAAGAAATAGATAAGTAGACGAGAAAATAGTTGCCATACAGCTTTATCAAGGATTCAAGAGTATGCTATGTATAGGATTAAAAGTAAAATAAAATATATTTAGTGTTTAAGTTCTATATCTTTCTTCATCTTGGTACTATTATGTCTCACAAAGCTTCTACACATGCCCACAACTTTATCTATATCCTCAACTAAAGTGTTGTCCACCAGATTAAACCCAGATACCAAACACAAAACATTGCCAAATTAGCAGTCCTAAGACACCATGGATAGAGGGGATTCGTGAACTTGCCGTCAAAGGGAATGGTCCTGAGATTTTTCACCTACATTGGTATTGGCTTGAACTTCTTGTTCCATGATTTTAGTATTTCATTTTGGCTCTTGAAGACTTTTTTAGATTTGGATAACAAATGGTAGATGTTTTATATATAGTTTTGTCTTAGGGAATGCATGGGGCTTTATACATAGTGATTTGTACATAGGGAATGGATTGAAATTTTGTAGGCTGCACCTTTTTGTTGGTTTTTGAATTAAAATGTGTAATAACCACCCCTAATTTATTTGAAATATGTGATGCAAGATATATAAAATAATGAAGAGTAACTTGCTGATTGTTAGCTTCAGATTACATGCATGATAATAACCCCACATATGCAAATACTCTCAATAACAAACTAGATTAAGTGGGGGTTTGTCACCATTGCCACTTGGTCAGCACATTAGCATAAATAAGAAAAGGAAATTGCAACTAACTGGATGAAGGGGGGGTTTGTCACCATTACCACACAGTTAGTTACATTACCATGGAAAATATCACAGTAACAAAAGAGAGTCTTTCTTCACATCAAGCATATGATAACTCAATAACAATATCAAAAGAGGTATGACTAGCAAATGAAAATCAGACTTCTGATATAAAAAACAGACCTGAAATTATCTTCAAAAATCATTAAAAGTGTCCTCCAAAATATTGCCAACAGCAAGCAAGGCAAAAACAGTAAGCAAGGCATACTATGGACTTGGGCGATTATTTGCAATGATAGAACATGTAACTAGCTCCTCCAAGTCTGCTCCATCACTCTTTGTTTGCGAACAGCAGTATTAAACTCAGTTGAAAACCACTTTCCAATACTCAAATAATAGCCTTAAACTTTCCTTAGCATAATTATTTCAGTTCTTTACCAAAGATGACGAATGACCACTAAAATGCATCATCCAACAAAGAGGAATACTCAGAAACAATACCCAGAATGATAGCAGGCCTGATCACTGTAATATGAGCTAAAATTCGATTCCCAACTACTCAGAAAAAGCACATCAACACTCAAAATAAACATCTGATCATTTCCAAACTTAAACAGCACCAAAAAGACACACCACACCAAAACCAAGAAATCCACATCAGAAACATAAGAATATCTTCATCTTTCTCAAATCCAAAAACACCCACAAAGTCAAAATCATTGTAAATCTTGAATCACGAGCACCAAACAGCTAGGGTGGGTCTCTCAACACCGAAACCGGCAAGAGAGGAAGAGGGTTTTTGTCCTCAACCAGAAAAAGAAAAACTCCTTGAGCTCATTCCATCAGCATAACATTATCTTCACAATATTCAACATAAGAAGAATGAGAGCTAAAGCTCTATTCTATAGAGTTTCAATGAAAAGTTAGGGCAACGCCAAATTAGGGCAGCCCCGATGATAAAATAATAAACTTTAGCCCATTTGAGATTTCACTTAAAAACAACTTAAAAGTTGTCATTGTCTAGGCGTGGCCCAAGGGGGGTCTTTTGAACACTTTATTTCACTTAAATCATAAAGTCACTTTATAAAATATTTAAGTGAAATAATAGAATAATATTTTCTGGCCTTAGGAAAACATAAAACCAAAGACTTTGCACTTTGAAGCTGAGGAAAAGTTGAGATTGAGACCAGTTACCCATAATAGCATTTACTATAGATAGTAATATGCTAAAAATAGCCAAAACCATCGAAACCCTGAAATTGAAAATACTGCTCTCTAAAGCTGAGGGGAACTATGACTGCAGCCTGTTAGATATAACATTTACTAAAAATGGTAATATGCTAAAAATAGAAATGTTCCACAAAAGTCTTGAAACTGAAGATGCTACACGCTGAAGGTGAGAGCAGGCTGAAGCTATGATCGGCTACCATAACTAGAGATTACTATAAATTGTAATTGCGAAAAACAGCAACTACTAAAAATAGTAAGCCATCTAGAATTCCCAACTAACCAATCGGTGTCCAAACTGACACTTATCGAAATACCCCTCTGATCCTGCTGACTTCAACCCAAAAACCCAACACCAACTACTCTGCAAGAGAACTCTAAAATGGGGATGTCACAAAATGATATACTTTTCTATGCTAGCACCTTTTTTTCCTTCAAGGTTGGCCATTTTAACACTTTTACCTTTATAATATAATATGACCTTGACTTCTACCAAAAGAACATGGTGACTTGTAAAGAGCCTGCCTGGCTCTAACTCTGGATTTGCTTGCAAAAGTTTAACTTGTTTGGAATTGTAATGTTATATGAATTTATTTTAAATAATTTGCCGGGTAAGAACAATAACATTACAAATCTTCATTAACAACTTACTTCCATTCAAATGCAAATAACCATACAAGGACCAAATTACAATGCATTCTATCTGATTCAAATTCAAAACCCCAATTACAAAGTACCAACCCCACACCTCTGAATATTCTGATTGAAAATCAAATTTGAAAACCATCACAAACTTGAAATGAAATAATACAATTTATTGCAAAGTAATTGATCACGTTTTAACCTATAACTCCACATGTCCCATTTACTGGCCACGGCTGATTGTGCTGATTAGTGGGGGCTGCTTATGTTCCAGAACTTTAACTCTGGCCGCAAGAGCTAAGGAAGGTGGCGGCTACTTGAGAAGAAGCCCCACGTCCAATTAAGAACCAACAAAGCTGCACCATAAAATGGCATCCAACATAACAGCTATGATCTCCCATTAATGGCGTCATGAATTCCTTCAGGAAACATTAGTGCTGGCTGCAACTTCTTCCACAATTCGTTGGCAATGAACTTTCAACTCAAAGTGCAAATGACACACGAAGAATTTACAATTCTTCCTGCTGAATTTTGAAACCCTCAACTCCAAACTTCTCCAAATCGAAGAACAAAAACATGAATGAATGAATAGCATGGTTCGATTTTCTCTTCTCTAGCATTTATAAACAAAATCAAACCTCTATCTTCTCCAACACACTTTGCATAACTTAACCAAATATTACATTTTAAATGCAAATTATAACTTTGAATAATAATATAAAATTATTATTCCTCCTTTCATTTGGCGCCCAAAGAACTTTATTAAATAAACATTTAATAACTTGGCAATTAATAATAAGCTCATTAATCATTAATTAAGTATAACTTAATTAATAATCATAATTAACAAATAGCTTATTAAATCTCTCGGATGAATAACTCACAACGCAGATGCTCACTGCCCGAGCCCGACGCCAAAATGCCCTGCGATAAATAGACACTGCCAAAAATAGACTTACTATTTATAGTAAGTCCCTCAATCTGGAAGCTCTGCAAATGTTTCCACAACTCCGCTGAAACCAATGCTCAGGCGCCTTGCTAAAAATAGCAATCACGACGAGCCCCCAAAATAAACACTTACTATAAATAGTAAGTCTGTCAATCTGACTCAAACGAAGAGCAATCCCGGCATCTCAGACCTCCAGAGTGGAAACTAACCACTAGCTCCGCAACACGACCCCCTCTAACATCCTGATTAGCCTACGAGGGTCACAGAATAAGCTAATCCCATGCTCCTAAAAACGGGGACATTACACGACTAAAGATCATGCAATGTGGCATTATTTAATATACATTTAGGTGTTGGTGATCGAGAAATAACTCTTCTTTTTTGAAGCAAAATTGTGGTTAAGGTTTATTGTCCTCAAGTTTTTAAATATTGATTTGTAGAAGTTTTTTGTTCTTTAGGCTAGATTAACTCAAAAATAGTCTCAACGTAGGTGATTTAGGAAAAGAATTTGGTTGTTGTAAGTTGTGGAAAATGTTTGTATTGTTGAGTTGTAACAATAGTTGTCATTATATGTCATACTCAAATGTCCATGAGAATCTTACAACAAAGTTCGTTCAAAAGTTGCTCAAAGCTGTGTACCAATATATATTTTTTGTCAATACTGCAGAATTTTTTTTGCTCTGTTAATATTTCAGAAATTATAATGTTTGCATTAGGCGCCTAAAATAAAGTGACAGCCTCGAAGTGGAATGATGAAGATCTTTCTTTTTGATTTTGTCATGTGGAAAGTTCTTGGTTGAAAAGTTTATAGGTACGGGCCGTACGGCCATTGGGTGTAAAGTTAATATCCTTAACCTTTGATAGTATTGGAGTACATTATAATATTCACCAAAGCATAGAAAGACTAATGGTTTTATTTTGGCCGTGTAGTTGTAATAATCATTGCAGACATATGCACAAAGTATGTAAGCTTTGTCAAGAGCTTAGCACAAGAATCTCTTGGCTTTGCAAGCTCATTGCATATACAAGGATGGAAGATTAGGGATTATCCATACTCGGATTATTGGTCGCATGAAAAGGCTAATTAAAAATGCGGGTGCGCAATGCACATGATATGTAAGTTGTAAACTGCGTGCATTGTGGAACCCATGTATGCTTTTGTGAAAGTTTGGAGTAGCATCGTTGATGGAGAATTGGTACTCACATGCATGTCTGTAATTTGTAATAGTGTAGTTCAAATCAAAAGTCTTCGTAAGTCAAAAAGTTGAGTAACCTTATGGGTGAAGTTTCTGTTTGCATTTGTAAGTCAAAGGTCAAGTGATGTATAAAAGGGTGGGGCTGTGGGCTTTGCCTGTTATGTGCACACGGGGCCTGAACCCGGCATGCATTACATTGTCAAATAAAAACTTCATTTTTTAATGCAAATGAGCTTTTGGCATACTCATGCGGTTGTTACGTATATGCATGACGAGCTTGAAACCCCGCAACGGACATAGATCATGGAGATTTTGGTTGCAAAGATAATATCCCACCATAGAGATTAAGGTGGAAATATAATCCAAAATCCAACAATGAAGATTAAAGTTGCAAATGCAATCGAAAAGCATATGTTTGCATTGAGTTTCAATGTGCTAATGGTAGCTTCAAAGCAGAATATGGACATCTTTTCGAGTGTATGAAATAGAGCAAACCCACTGTATATTATATTTGCAGCCACCATGAATATGCATGAAATGGATCTGTTGAAAAGGTTTAGAGACTCTTAAGCAAGTGTAGTTGGTGAGTGTAAAACCAGTTTCCTCAAGCTTTGCTGACATCTTCCTTGCTCATGCTCAAATGAGAGATTCAAACAGATTTGGCTCCTTTTGCTTTGAAGCAATCAAAGAAAGACCTGTTTGCCAAATGTTACATTCCTTTAGAAAGTTAAGAAAAACACAATTTTGAGTATGAGGCGCATTGGCTGGTTGTTAATAGAAACCCTGTGTTTGCAAATTGTGTTGAGCTTTGTACCCACAAGGTGATTTATAGTTGGTATGCATGCCTGTTTTTCTCTCTATGTGTGGATATCACCAATAATGAGACAGCATATTTGGAGAGCATTGATTCATTTGTGTAGTTTTTGGATTGTATCTTCAGTCATATGTGTGAGCTTGACTTGGTATTTAATTTCCACAAGGTATACTTGAATTTAATCTTGTAGGGGAATTTCAAGAAACAAATGTCAAGGCATGAACATAGCAGGTAAATTGTTTCACATAATGTCTCTAAGAAATACAACAGGATGCATGTAATATGGAGGCCTCTTGAAGCATAATTGAGATGTGCATTTCATCTTATGCTGCAGTTGCAAGTGTCCTACTCATAAGCATATATGCAAAATGTGAAAACAGAGACATGACATGTAATCTGCATGGTAGAATGCTTCAAAGATGCATGTCTCATTGGAAGAACCCCTGTGGTTCTAACTCTGAGAAAACACTGGATTGCTAAACCAATGATAGATATTGTTTTGAAATTTGAATGTTTGACATTTTGTCAAACACTTAGCATGCAAGTTCTGATACCACTGTAATATCCCTTGTAACTCTGATCACAATTTGCTGTTATGAAGCTCAAGGAATATTATCAAACATTTAGCATACAATGTCTGAAACTCTGTTATGAATTTTCTGATTGTCTTCTTTGAGTTCATAGGCTGCAAATGAAGTTATTGAATGCTTCTAACAATGCAAGGCTGTTATAGAAATGATATGCTAGCTGTTTCAGACCTTCGACAAACATGTAAATGACTGAAATTAACTAGTATAACTAGTCGACATAAAGACAAACACTTGCCATGCATCCCAATGTACACCTACAGCTACTAGGCATTTAAGCACACTTGGCGTACAAGCCATATGCTGATAATAAACCAAATACAAATAACCATAAAGCTTTAATTGAAATGCAACACAAGATACATGGCAATGCAATAAACAATAATCTGAAAAGTCTTTATTGGAATGTAGCAAACAACAATGGTAATAACAAATATGGAACCTTTTAACTACAACAACAACCATAAACATTATTGTTTCTTTTGATAGACTTTATCTTGGCCTTCCAAATGCTGCGTTTATTCTTCTCTTATACCAGTGCTGCCAAAGATGATTTCCTTTGATTTTATTGTGCCTTCTAAATGAAAATCGCACCATATAGGTGCACCCAGCAATGAGGGTATACGACAAGCTTTTTGCAGCAATTGTATATCTTAAAGAAGCAAGCTAATGACTTAAGAAAATTACCAACACAATAATCTCGATCTGCCTATTGAAAACCCCTTTGGATCTGCTCTGAATGTCCACAAAACTTCATTAATTTAGCCCAATTAGAACTCCTGAATGAAGCTCTCCTGAATGCCAAATTCATTGGATATCTCACCAACTCAAATGGCCGCAACACTGAAGATTTTTCGTTCTCCAATGGCTGTTGAAAGCGTGAAACCCCTGGTCTCTTCTCCCAAACCAAGTTCAAAGAAAATAGATGCATAACAATGATCATCGAACTTCTCTTTTTTCATGCTTATATATTCTCCATAAGAAGTTCGAACCTCTCCCAAAAAGGCACATTTAATCATTTAAATGAAATATTATTTCATTTGCTCATTAATGAATAAACTTTGGGTTATGTGCCAGATAATTAATTAATAATTTGGCCCCCTTTTTAATGATGAAAATGACCCTTTCTTTATGGAATAATAATAACTTATTACATAACATTAAATGGCCTCATAATAAAATTTATTAATAATAATCAAATAAGCATAACTCTATGATTAATCAATTTTTCTTCATTCTGTCTGCACCGGGAAGTTGACCATTTTATTCTTTGTCCAACCCACTGACTTACCAAAAATAGAAAGGGTCCCTCTCGATTGTCACCTAACTTACTATAAATAGTAAGTATATGAAATTGAGCCCAAATGAAGTCCAATTTGAGCCAAACGAAGACCAAATTGGAACATATTGAATTCTAGAAAGACAAGAACCTCCATTAACCAAGCCTCTGCCTTAGAAGACCCTCTATCCACAATAATTAGCCTACGAGGGTCACAATAATAGGCTAATCCCTCGAGTACTTGTCCCTGTTGCACAGATGGGCTTCATAACAGAGCATATTGATAGGGTGTGGAGGGAGTTTTGGTTTATCAGATAGTATTGGATATCCATTCTTCCTTGTTATGGATGGCTGTGAGTTTCATCTCTACTAGGATCCAGGTAGTGAAAGGTTTAGCACTGCAGATTGTGTGGATCGCTACGGTTGGCATGGTGATAGTGTGTTATGGTTAGCTCAGTGCATGGTGACTTCATCACAGGAGTTTGCAGGTGATCGCATGGACATTACACCATTCTATCCTTGGGATCCGGGTGGACGTATATGTTTTGTTTTTTGAGATTGCTTGGGGACAAGCAAATTCAGGAAGGGAGGACTGTAATGTCCCCGTTTTTATGCGCATTGGAGTTTTAGGGATTAGCCTATATTTGTGTCCCTCGTAGGCTAATCAGGATGACAGAGGGGGCCGTTTGGCAGAGTCAATGGTCAGTTTCCACTCTAGAGGTCTGTGATGCCGGGGTCGCTCTTCGTTTGAGTCAGATTGACAAACTTACTATTTATAGTAAGTGTTTATTTTGGGATAGTCATGGTTTCTACTTTTAGCAGGGCGCCAATCCATTGGTATCAGTTGGAGTTGTGGAAACATTTGCAGAGCTTTCATTTTCAGGGATTTACTATTTATAGTAAGTCAGATTTATTGACCAGTTACTATTTATGGCAGGACGTTCTGGCATTGACTCTGTCAGGATAGTTGTGGAGTTGACTTGGTCCTTGGTTATTCGATGGGCGATTTGGTTAATCGAATTAATGATTATTAATTAAGTTTGACTTAATTAATAAGAAAGTTTAAAACTTAGGCTTTGGACCAAATCATTAATTGCTCATTAATGAGCTTATTTTTATTTGGTGCCAACTTATGAAAGGGAAGCATATTATTTTATATTAATTCAAACATTTGAATTGCCTAAGTTTTTCAACGCCAAGTTATGTCACTTCTGTGAAGTGTAAGTCTGAAGTTTTCATTTGATAGAATGGAAGAGTGTTAAATAGCCATTCATTTGGAGAATTCGATATCTCTTGGCTATTGTTTTTTTTCTACTTGGTGATTTGGTTCGAAAGAATGCAAGGGTTTCAGAAAACCAAGAAGAGGGAGAATTGTAAATTTTTCATGGTCACCGCACTTTGAGTTGGTTGTGTTCTGCCAATGAATCGTGTTTGAAGGTGGTTTGACTCAGAGCCACTATTAGCCTTCATTGTGATCGATTAAGGGGTGATTGCCTGCTTTGATCTCAGTTTGACATTGCAGGGTTGAGAGAATCAAACTCAAATGCAAATCGCAGCATTACCTTAAGTCTGCGTATATACTTCCTAGCTGCCGTAGCTATGCAAGTGTCGGCAAACATAATTCAAGGCTACCTTTTGCTTATAGAGCCAGCGTTCCAAGGTAGAGGCTCGGTCTGGTCATTAAAGGCAGACGTTGACATTTCCGGCAGTTACATCAAGAGTCTTAGCTTCCCCTGGCAGCTGCGAATTTCCAATAAGGATATACAACATCTTTGTTCAGGTTTCCAAGTTCCTCAATCATTCTGAAATAAATCTGTTTCATATATTTATAGATATAGTTGGCATTGTAACTATTTGCATGCGAAGTTGAAGTAAACTAAAGATGAATATGCAATGTTGAATTGCAATTTGTATTTCATGCATTGGTATTTATTTGGAATTGCAAATTCAATTAATTTCGAACAAGGCAAATTTCATATACTATCACAAATCCAAAACAAACATATTTTTGCGAGTAAATTCAGTGATTGAGCCAGGCAGGCTCTTTACATTGCCTCTAGTAGAACTTTCACCAACCGATGTCTCTCCTCTGACCCCATGTGTAGATCTGAAATTTTCCTCAATAGGCTGGCAGGCACTTTAGCTCTGATACCACTGTAAGGAGCTTCCTTAATCTGATTTTTTTTTTGTGTTTGCTCTCTAAATTTCTCAGATTGTTTGCAATAGCTTAATAGATATTGAAACCAGCTAATATATCAAACAAGAAACTGAAATACTATTCACAATAATTGTAGATGAAACTACCGTTCTAATGCAATTTACCAATTGTAACAGCATTATAGAAGTTCAATTTATATTTCCGAGTCTGATATACATTGTGACTGATTTATCAATGATTACAACTATTTGTATGAAAAGCACAACATGCAATATTATAGATGGCATACCCAGTTCGCTGTCCCAGTCCTGTTCAGTCACATACTACCCTCTTTCAGCATGAACAACACCCAGAACTATTGCAGATCTATTCAGCACTCTACTCAGTCATACACGGTAACTCAAGATGTAGTTTAGATCAGTCTCTAATCAATATAGACAGGAACATGCATTTCCAGATCCTACAGCAGCTCTTGGAATGATTGTAGACCTTGGACGACACCTTTATCAACAATGGGCAAAATCGCAGTTGGTGTATTCAGACCTCTACTCCTCTTCTTAGCATATTCCAGACCTGTTCGAGGCCCTAAGGGAAACCCCAAGACTGATTCGGCAACCACAATTAATTCTCAGTTTAGACGACAATCTTCAGGTGAGGCACTTCTTTATAAACCACAATTATAGTATGCTAGGTACGGCCAGCAAATGATAATATCCAGCGATTACAAACTATTGTCTTCAACTATCCAATCTCCTAAAGCGATCCTTGAATACTTCTAACTGAAACTTGAAAAACTCCAAATAGACTTGGCTGTGTAAAGATTTACCTTATTGATTCACAACCAAACCCTTCCTGGCAATTGCACAAAAACTAATATCAATTATCATAAACTTCTGATATTACTTTGAAGCACAAATTCGGATCCCAAGACTGTATCTTCCAACAACATCAAGATCGTTAGCGTAGAGGGTCTTCGTCCTCCAAGCCCTAGAGAGAAAATTTTCAATATTTCATCAATTTCATCAATTATCCAAGTATGCTGAAAGAGAGCTCTTCATTCCTTTTTTTATATTGTTTTCACATGACCTCTCACACTTGTTTCGTCAATGTGGGATAGAAACAAACACTTTTGCCTTTCCCTATTTTTTCGGGATTTGCTTTTTTCCCCGCTATTTTCTTGCGGCTCCTATTTTTCCGCGGCTCCTATTTTCTCACAGCTTCTAGTTTTTCGCAGCTCCTTTTTTTGCGTGAGTGTTTATTCCTTTAATCTTTCCAGTGCCATTAAAATAATTTTCCATCAACTTAAGTCCCCAAACACCTTTTTATGTCTCCAATGTATTATAGAATAAAGAGGAACTTTTAACTAAATATTTCCCACAACTATAGACTTAACATTAATAAAGTCAAATATTTAAATTTAACTTTATAAACTAACTTTATTAATGCATAATAAATCATATCAATGATAAATAAATGATTTTGTCGATATTAAACAATTTACCATCGACAAGCCATTGCAACTAGAAGTCTCACACGCCCATAATGACTTACTATAAATAGTAAGTGCTCCCAAAACTGCTTCAGATCACCTCGGAATCAACTGCCACCAAAACTGCCTTGGCCAAATGGCCTCAAAGTCATTTAAATGTCCTAGTTAGCCTACAACACCATGGGGAAATAGGCTAACAACAATATCATACTTGTGCTAGAAAGGGGACATTACAAGCATCTAGATCACACTTCAGTGTAGTAGACTTATACTCATTTCAGATATGTTATAACCACATCTAATAATCTTAATACTTACTCTTTTGGTATATAATTTGCTTGTGCATTACTTGTTGATATTTATCTCTTATCTCTATATATATGTGTGATGGAATGGAAATGCATGTCTGAAATAGATTTGTTTGAAACCCCCATCATGTATGGAAGGTAGGAGGTATAAGAGGGGAATTATTAGATTGCTATCTAAGTAGGCTACCCAAGGGATGTCCATGTTGCCTGCCCTTGGGGCCAAGAGGGCAAAGACCTGCCCCTGGGCTTAGATAGAACAATTAAGAAACTCCCATTACAACCTCCTCTCCAACTCTACAATGATGACTATTGACCTTAAGGTGATGAGGCATAGATTGGGAAGGCAAATACAAGCACCCCACTAAGTAGGCCATCTTGGTGGATGTCCATGTTGCTTGCCTGTCCCAAGAGGGTGAGTATCCACTCTTGGGCTTAGTGCGAGATGGCTTCAAGTGGGCCTATCGTGCTTCTTCCTCCAAACCCCAGTGTGTTTAAATTGTAATATTACTATTGTGTGAATATTATGTGTTATTATCTAACTTTAATAATTGGAAGTGTATATATGTATATATGTATGTCCCCTTGGTTATGATTGCAGGATCTAAATCCAGGACCGTATTGTTTTAAGGAGATACTTTACTTGGTAAAGATGCAATTCGAAGCCTAACTTGTTGCAATTGTGATTCTAGGGCAAATATGAAAGGGGACATTACAAGGGGCATGAACATCAACAAAAATGTGTCATTTTTTTACAATTGCTTTTTGGAGGTTTTTGATGCAAGGGATGACCAATAGCCTCAAAAATGCATGAATGATACTTGGGAGTTCCCTTGAAGTCTAGGGAACATCTAGAAGTCTCCCCCCATGTCCCCAATAGGGGAGACATCTTGTTGTTGATGATAGTGGGGGGATAGCTGTAGGTTTCCCAATTGTTCTCAAGTCTTGAGGATGTCCTCATTTCCAAATTTATCATCTTTTTGAGGGGGATGCTCCCTATGGAACTTTGATTGGTGCTATTGAACTTAGTTTTTCTTTTAAATTTTTTTTTTAATGTCTGTACCTTTAGAAATTCACGTTAGGGTGGTTATATGGCCAATTTTGAAGCTTAAATGCATACAATAATCAATTTAACTTACATGCAAATTATTTAGCACGCAAAGAGAGACAAATCATGTCTTTAGGATATGTTGGATGTTGAAATTCTTTTTTGCAACAATAGGGTTGAGCCAAATGGCTATCCAAGGTGCTACATCCCTTCCTTGTGACCGTTTTATTTTATATCTGTAACAACTATTTCATGTGAATTGTAGCAATAAAGGTTTACTGGGTTTCAGTTATTTCGGGTAAGTAGATTTGTTAATGAGAGTAGATATGTATTTCTCGTTCTGTTAATAGAAATAATACTAGGAGGATTTATATGTTTCCTATGTAGAATAGTTGGAATGAAATTGCAATAGAAACTCTTTGGAAAATTGATGCATATTTATATTGATTTTGATAACATGAGGTTATTACAATGACTTGGATATCAAATCCTTCCATGTCAGTGGATGCAGGAGGAGAAACCATACCGCGAGCGGTGAAAGAGTATCATAAGCATAGGGGCGCACGAGCAGATGGTGAAAGTGAGGAATGCCATCCGAGCTAGAACCTAGACCGTTGTTAGTTACTTAAGTTGGGGGTGCGGTATATTGATGCTTAGTTAGTCTAGCTAGTATTCTAGGCATAGAGGCTCGTCATCGATTTTAATAAATAACCTTGGTAATCATTAATTTATTGATCCTATGTCTTTTGTATGTTTTGCATTTAGTCTCATTTGGGATATCTCTATTTTGCTTTATTAATCCTCCAGTAAATATATTTATATACATACAAATATATATATATATATACACACACACACACACAAAGAAGTATATATATATATATATATATATGCATTCTCGATTTATCATATATTATGCATTCTTTAAGCAAGTACTTTATATATATATATATATATATATGCTTTTTATATAATTATTGGAGCATTCTTGTATTTGGTTGTTTGGCATGCTTGTTATTCATTTCATGAAGGAATGTTAGTCTCTCTTGCTGACTGGGCGAATGAGGTGGCAAGAGTAAGTCCCTTTTGTCACTGCGGGCAAGAAGGAGTTACTCCTTGCCCGCTCATCGCCATCAAGGGAGTGCTGCTCTTGCATTAAGATTCACTTTTGGATGTACGTGGGTTTGCCTTGCTGCGTGTGGTTGGAACTTGTGGAAAAGTTCTGTGTTGAGCGTGCATTTGGGATTGTTTTTGTTTTGCTCTGAGAGGACTGTGGTGGTTCTTTACATGAATTGGGAAGTCTTTTGCAGGCATGTCTTTCTTTTCTAGTTATCAATTTCTTAAGTGATCTCCATCTTTTTATCGGATTTTCTGCATCTTGCATGGCAGTCTATAAGAACAAGGCACATTGTTGTGTTGAAGGCTGCCCTTAAGAGTTTATTTTTTGGCTTTATTTTCTTGCGATTTTTCTTATAGAGTTGTCTGATTATTATTGATTGCAGAATGTATGTATTCCAAATCATCTGGAATGTATGGGCTTCAATTGGGTAAATAGAAGGCATGCATTTCCAGATCATTAGAATGTATACATTCAGGATCAATGAAATAGAATGTATGCTTCATTAAAGTAGATCGTATGTTTTAAGAATATCAAGAAATTTTGTATTGCATCTCTGCACTTTAAAAGCTTGTATTTGAGAATGATTATCATGGGTCTACATACACATTTAATAGCGATAGATCGGTTCATGCATTTTTGCACGTGCTGGAAACATCGTCATTTAGTTGCATTCACAGGTCCACTTGCTTATTGCTAAAAGAAAAAGGGGAGTTCATTCATATGTATGCATTTGAACAAAGATGGATTTACTTTAAGTCTGCATATTGAAATGAGGTAGGAGAATGCTTGACCTTGGTAACATTAAAAGAAGGATTCATCTATGGAAATGATTGCATGCAGCAGAATTAATCATAGCTCTGTTTCATAAGAGATTCCAGTAAGGATGGAAGCTTATTAATCTGAATTCTGTTAAGATAATACCAGATCAGTTAAATGCTTATATGAAATGGCGCATCATTAAAGTTCTCATTGTGTAAATTAACACCCAAGTCATAGGGAAATTCTGTATAACTCTATCTTGAGCCATAGAATCTGTCTTAAGAGACCAAACCTAATTGTGGTTAGGTGATTGGTAAATTTGATAGTTGCTTAAGTAATCAGCCTTGGGAAGGGTAGGATTATTTACTATAACTTGTGATACTTGAGAAAGTTAATGCCATCAGGATAGGGTTATCTGATTTATCGGGCCAGGAGGTCCATGGAATAAGATTGGTGGTGACATTGATTACACAGTATGTGTGCTTGTACTCTTCAAAACCTTGGCCAAGGTGGTACTATGCTATGGGTAGTATACGTCAGTTATTAGAACTAGTAGTGCAATGTCTAGCTAGGAAGGTCACCTAGTAGACGAGGATGTCTTTAGGATGATTGACTAAGACAGTTGTGGGTTCTATACCAAGTCTCAGATGGAAAGAAAATGGAAACTATGCTCAAATGCTCCTAGGAAGGGTTGGGCTACTACCACTGGAAGTTGTATGGGTGACAGTTAGCGACAATTGGAAGATCCATGGTTGGGCGGTAAAACCCCTGATGATACTATTTCACCCATGATGGACGAATTCCAAGGAAGGAACAATTGAAAAGAGCAACATGTTCAGGTTTTGATCTTGTCAGTTCATTCCTATTAAAGCAATCTCTATATTATTTAATGTTCTATTTCCTTGAAAATAATTGAAAGAGTTAGTTAATTTCAATTTCATGTGAAAAGTAGTTAGTAACTTAATTTGGATAGTTAATTGTAATTTCTCTTTCATGTTCTTAGGAAAATTAGAGTTAGTTAATTCAGTTACTTTTCTCACAAATAAATTTTTATTTTATTCATGGTTATGTTAGAAGGGCTTGGATGTTACACATGGTATCAGAGCGACCGGGTTCCACACTGGACCTGGAGGCTCATCCCTTCACACTTTGTAAACTGAGAACTGCCGTCGATGATTCACAGGATGTGAATCCAACGCACACCTCAAAAGAGAGTTCAAGACCTCACTATAGTGCAACTATGGATGGCTTGCATCAGATATGATCTTTCTGGAGTGGCACCCTTGGGAAATCACGAGTCCTTAACACACTATATGTGTCGTTTCCATAATGAGAGGCATAGATGACCATATTCGGACAAGGAAAACTTTGACAATCCAGTAGGAAACTCTAAGATAGCCAAGACTAAAGAACCCCCAGTTGAGAGTGTGGGTTCTAACAAGCCCTCTGATTGTAGAGTGCCTACCTTGGGATATTGTTTCATACCTTCTAATTTTGATGGGCAAGAAGAACCTGTCACAAACTTTAGTGACTCGTGAAGCAAACGCCTTTCAACAATTTTGTAATCATTAAATAAATTTGATATAATCAACAGGAGTTGAGATCAATAAAGAAATTTTGTTTTGTTTCTATCAATATGCCTTCTCTTTCTTTGCTGTTCTCTATGGATAAATGGGATAAATGAATTAATAATAGGAAGTCAATTGAAGTTTTTCCTGTTTAAAATCGGGCGATTAAAATTGAACAATGGAAAACTCATTGAACCCTCATGAGGAAAATGAAGACACTAATAATCCTTTAGCAAAATTGGATCAACTTCTTAACATGGCGGTTGACACCCAGAACCAAATCCTTAACTTGGAAAGAAGGGTAGACTTATCACCTAAGTCCACAGATGATGAGCAAGAGTCTCAATTGACACTGAAGACCCACAATTCAAAGCATACCCGTCAGAGTGGGCATCATAGGGAATCCTTTGAAGATTTAGATGAAATTGAGGAACATTGTCAATTGGCTAAGGAACTATCTTCGGATATGAGGAAAGTAAAACCCCCTAATTTTTCGGGATCCATATCCAGAGATGCCACAGAAGAATGGCTTACTGAGATGGAAAAGTACTTCAAAATTTGACACCACTCCGAAAAATCCAAGGCTGCTTGGGGAGCCTTCCAACTGGCTAGAGAAGTAGCTACTTGGTGGGAAAACAAAAGAATGGAAGTCAAATTGAAAATAACCAAAGTCACGTGATAGTAGTTTGTTAAGATTTTTAGACAATGATGGTTATCCCAACTCTTTTACAACCAGAAGCTAAAAGAGTTTCAAGACCTGAGACAAGTAAGTATGTCAGTTCACTAATACTGGGAAAAAATTACTAGACTTCTAAAATATGTTCCTCGACATCAAGCGGATGAGAATTTCCACGCACAAAAATTTATCACAGGGCTCAATCATTGAATTGGAAAACCTGCAAATGTTTTAGTACCTCGCGCCACAAACGAAGCATATGAGAGAGTAGTTTGGTAGGAGCAGAAGATCAAGGATCATGATGCATTGAGAGATGGAGGAAAGAAAAAATTCGATTGGAAGCAAAATTCCCAAACCTTCGAAAGGAAGGGATTCAAAGGGAATCATTCATATTTCAAGAGTGACAAGAAAGGATGAAATGACTACAAAAAGGAGGGTAATGGGAACCCCAAGAACCCTGAGAAGAAGGGGCCAACAAGATGATGTTTCACTTGTGGTGAAGATCACTATGCAAACCAGTGTCCTATGAAGATGCCCAGAAACCAGCCTAGAGGAATCCTCTACCTCATCAGCAGACGACCTTTCAACAAACAATTCTCGCTGCAATAGATAACTGGCAAGCTGACTTTCAGATCACTCCCATAGAAACTACGGGTATTCTCTACGGTAATCCCATTTCTATTCTTATTGACACTGGAGCAACAAAATGCTTCATATTACCTAAAATATTTGATAAATTTCCTAAGCTAGCTGGAATTTTAGAAAATTCATGGTCTATTTAGTACGGCAACCAGTCGAGGGCAATGGTAGAGTAGTGTCTGTTTGAGGCCAGGGTTGAACTTCCTGAGTTTCCTGCTGAAGCAAACTTATATGTAGCCCCCTTAGGGTCCTATGATGTAATTCTTGGGATGAATTGGTTATGGAGGCATCAAGGGAAAGTAGATTGTTTTGCCAAGTGAGTGGAATGGTTAGATGATGAAGGGAACCGAGTCTCTTAGGGAATTCAAGTGCGACATATTTTTATCAATGTAGCTTAAGAGAAGCAAGAGGTAGGGATGTCAGATCTTCATAGTTAAAATGGAAGAAGCTAGAGAACAAGAGGAGATAGTTTACCATGATGATAAGATGTTTAATGGGATGTCAACTCAAATGTTGGAAGATCATGTTATTCAGAATCTTTCGCGAAGAAATATCCATACTTACAAGATTTTCAAGATGTGTTTCCAGAGGAATTACCAGGGCTACCCCCTAAGAGGGTGTTTGACTTCTCCATTGATTTGGTACCCGTAACTGAACCAATTTCCAAGGCCCCTCATAGGATATCCACTGTTGAGCTGATGGAACTCAAGGCACAATTAGAGTTACCTGTGTAGTATTTTTTGGGATTTGTTGTGAGGTTTTCACACCATCGCCCCATTGCAAATGGTGACCCCCTCTTTTCGTTTGGTGGTGGGGTAGTTGTCGTAGGTAGTCTTTGTTTAGTGGCAATTTTCAAGTCTCCGAGTCTAAGAGATGAGTTTGAGCAACTTTGGCTCACTAGGGAGTCAAGCAATATGAGATATGAGTGAGAGCTGGGCCAAGCTGGTAAAGGATGTGGAATTGAAGTCAAGAGATTTGTGATGAAATGAATTAGAATCCTTGGAAAATCCTTGTCCCAGTATTAAATTTATCTTGGGAAGTCAAGAAAAGCATGAAAAAGAACACTGATGGAAGCATGCTAATTCTTGAAATTTGGCTGAGTTTGGAATTTTTAAGATCTCCGAAAATCTAGAATCTCCATTATAACTCCTAGAGACCTGAAACCACTTTCAAACATCCTAACAATATTTATATAAAATATAACTTAAAGTATAAGAAATCAAAAATATGTTACGCATACTTAAATGTTATATTTTATATAAAAAATTCCACCCTCCAAGTAGCAAGTTTATACTTAGAAAATTCTGACCTCTTTTGGGGCTCCGAGCCCAAGAACATGTCAGAATCCGACTTGCTGTGGGGCTCCATGCCTCGCGTCATGCATTAAAAAATTGGATTGCAAGCCAAACTTGACAAAGTAACAAAGACATTAAAGGAAGAAACTTATACTTAGAAATTTTTTGAACTCTTGGTCGGGTCCAAGAAGAGGTCGGAATCCGATTCCTCTTGGGGCTCAGAGCCCAAGAGAAGGTTTGATTCTGGCCTACTCTGGGGCTCCATACATTGTCCAACTTTCGAACCACTCTTTCTCCTTGCACTTTGAAAGATGATGCTTTTCATTTGAGCCTAGAGAATAGTGATAAAAGTAGATCGGGGCATGATGAAATTTAGTGGCTTTGACCAAGGAATGTGGTGAATTGAACAACAAACATTTGCTTTTGGTCAAGGCATGAGGAGAAAGCAAGTCAAATTGATGATGAAGGAAAGTGAGAAAATCGAGTTGAAATGCTAATCGAGCGAAGAAGAAATCAATGTGAAATCAGATTGATCATGAAATTCTAAACCAACACTTAGCAAGGTTTTGGAGGACTCAACTTGTGTGAGCCCAAGTAGAGGTTGGATCCGACCTCTGTTGTGGCTCCAAGCCCAAGGGGAGGTCGGATTCCGACCCCTCTTGGGGCTCCATGCCCAACTATCCCCTTCAGTTGCTTGGGCACCATGATCAAAATCAGACCATAAAGAAATGAAATCAAGGCGAAACTATGAAATCAACATTTGTTGAGCATGTTCTAACAAGAGTTGACAACCTGGAAAATCATGATTTGAATATGAAATTAAGAATTGTTGGTTGCTATTAAGATTGCTTACAAGTAAAGTCTCTTCATCCTAACGCCATGCTATTTGAAAATATTGTTTTGTCTTGACAATGTTTTAAATCTGACCGTATTCATCTTTTTACAAACTTAATGCAACCATTCCTTTTGTTTTGCAAGGCTGAAGTGAAGGATCGAGATGCTCAAGAACATGGAGGAACTATGGAAAAGTACAATATGAAGGCTTCATGCACCAACAAGTTGCAAGTGGTTCATCAAGAAGGCCAGGTACCGATACGAGCTAGTTCAAGGAGAAGGTTTCAAGATCAAGACATCAAGAGGATATCAAGATTTTATATACAAGCAAGTTCAAGGTCATGCCAATGAGAAGATTTCCAAATTTCGAAGATGGAGAAGTGGAATTAAAACAAAGATTGCAAGATAAGAATGCTGATGTGGTGCCTATCCATTTCCAATCAATCAAAAAGTTCAAGTTTACACATACCAAAGACCAATCAATCATATTATGCCAAGTGTACATGTGGAAGGCATTTAGTGCCTCTACCTATCCTCTTTTCTGATTGGTCAATAAAAAAATGTGATTTTCTTATTGGCCTACAAGAGGGTTCCTTTTTGTAATTGTTCAGTATTATATGTTTGTAGCTGGAAACCCTAATCAGGGTTATATAGATTGATCTTGGCCCTTCATTGTAATCAAACAACTATAAAAGGCCAAGGCCTTCTCATTTGTAACTCAAGAGAGATAGAGTAGAGTAGGAGAGACTTGGAGAAATTGTTGCCATAATGCTATCAAAGTAATTGCTAATTCATTTTTGCTCTTCATTGTGGATTACTTGTGTTGCTTTGGAGTATTGCATGGTTTCTACATTTCCTCGCTTAGAGTAGGATTTTGTTTCATGCTGGTTAGAAATAGTGTTTAGTTGAAGGAGAGATATTTTGGATGCATCTCTGGTGAACTTGCTTAGACCAAACCACTAGCTGCTTGCTGATTGTAAGTTTGCCTTGCGTGGTCGAATAACATATTTATGAGCTTTACTTTGATTATTGCTTGCATATTGACATGCATCGATGGATGGTGTTAATGAAATGGTAATAGTTTGAACATCTTACATCTACCTTAGGAGATCACACTAGCTTGGTTGATGTCGATGGCTTAGCTAAGTCTAGTAGAGTCGCAAAGACTTTCACAGTTTCTTGCATTCTAGGAGTAGAGTAGCTTTCTTAACCAGTTCCTTTGCAGTTTGTTTGTTTGGATATAGTTGAAGTAGTTGATATCCATTGATTGAACAACGTAAGTCCCTTTGTGATACCCAACATATCACATCATTATAACTGAGTTAAGTCCACGATTGGAAGGAACCTTGGGGTTGTCTCATTTGATCACACAATCCATATTCATTGTTTAGCATATGAGCTTCCTTGTTTAAGAGAGAGTTGGAGATTTGGCGTTTCATCTCAGAACACAAGTGTTTGATTCTGCATGTTGTAATGACATAAAACTCACATAAAAAAGGATTAACATCCCTATGTACAGCTAGAGTTTGATGATACTCACATTTATTAAATTTTCGATCAGATTAATAGCAATGATAATTTGAACACAAAAAACACAGCAAATACCCTGGGAAAAAACCTTCCACTTGAAGGTGAAAAACCCAGCAACAAATATCTCTAATATTTATAGAAGTAAGTGATTACAATATGCTCTAATTGAAAACCATTCACAAGCCTGATGATAATGCCAAATACAATATATAGATAACTGATATCAATCAATATGTCTTGATATGATGATCCGCTTGAATATCTATCTTTGTACAATGAATATATATATATATATCAATCTCTATATATATATCGATCTGCTGTTATATATCTTTGTATATATGTTGATCTGCAATATGGCTGTTGCTTGATATGGATCTGTCCTTCGATATGAGACAAATAATATCGCTGAATATATATGATGTCACGGTATATAAATGTCACTGAGAATATATAGTATCTCTGAATATATATATGTTGCTGAGGATGTATATATTGCTGAGTATGTCTCTTGTATTCGATCTATATATATAGATATTATAATTTATTGCTGATGAAACAAAGGAGATGATCTCTTCGCTGTATTTGATTATTGATTTCCTTTCGATCTGCTATGTATATGCTGTGAGTAGTAGTCTCTTTTATTCTATGTATTTCTTGCCCTCATAATCGATTTTCAAACAATAATATATATCTCCTTATTGAATCGAATGGATGTGTCCATTCGTGGCTGAAGTTTTATATTAGATTAGTTATGATTAAATAATCGATTTGTTTGCTCATATAAATCGATTTTGTCTAAGTTTGATTTAGACTATGATAACAATCATTTCGGTGAATGAAACGTTTATAAAAGAGATTTATTAAAGCTTATGTCTCTTTAGTGTTACGGGATTACTCCCGACGCTACATTTCAACAACATGTCTATTGATCCTAAAGCCGCAAGGCATTATGCATAGTTACTAGCTTTTTTAATTGTCTAGAGATAAACCTATTCTTCTTGACAGACTGAATGATGCTATATGTAGACCAATTTCTCTTTGCAATAGAGGAATGAGTGACCTACAAAAGGAGATGAACCCTCAATTGTGGTGCATCCTTGCTATGCCATGTCCACCATCTAATGGGGTTGGTTTAATATAATGCAGCTCTATCCATCCTTGCTCTTTGGTCTACTAAATGTTGGGCCACAAAGAGTCACAAAGGTTAGCCTTTGTGCTCTAAGTTTTCTAGACTCCTTACCAAGGACGTTCATGATGCCTTCTTTCATCCCTTTATCATCACAGGGAAGCACTCCCTTAGGTCTTGTTGCATACCATTTAGGATTTACAGCGTAGCTTGTCAATTGAAGTGGGGTGTTCTTGGTGTCTCATTGCCGTGTCACAACGGGCCTAATGCGCTTCTCGTAAATTCCCAAATTTGGGTCCCCGCTATGAATTGCTCGCTTCATCTAGCCAAGCATGCTGTCAAATGTCTCATAAATCTCTCTAAGGTTAGGAGAGAGTCTGTATCAGCCTATCTTATGACCCACACAACATGTGAGATATTGGAGCAAATATATCTGCAAAGAATGAAAATAAATTTGGTAAATTTGTAAGTTAGGAACAACAAAAATTATAAAATCAGCAATTTATTAATTTAAAATCAATAATAAAGTGATATCATAAATTTAATACTAAAATCAGCAATGTATTAGTTAATAATAAAATAAAAAATTTAATACTAAAATTAGAAAATTAATAATAAAAGCGACATATTAAAAGATATTATAAAACAATCTCTTACCTCATTGTGGACGACCAATCATTGTTGAGGATTCTTCGTTTGACATTCTTTCTTTCAGGCATGTTTGCCTCTACCCACTAGCCCTCTTTGAATTATCCACCATAATTTCTAGAGGCTCTTTCACCTCAATCATCTTCTTGAACAAAATAAAGTAGCTAGCATGTATGGTATCCATAGGCTTGAGGAATTCCTTCCTCGAAGAAGTCTTGAACAAAGCAAGTGATATGCGATGATTGCAAATGAACATCTGAACGCTTCTACCTTCTAACACCGCTTCCTTTGCCCAATCTATTTCTTTAATGTCTTTCAATGCATGAACACAACACGGGGTCCAAAAAATGTGCTTGTAGGTACCCTCCAGCTCCACCATCAAGCTAGCTAACTTGCATACATGGGCCGCATCGATCACTACTTGTACAACATTAGACAGCCCTACCTCTTCTATGAAATTCTTCAAAATCTGAAATTGGAAGCTTGCATCCTTCTTTTAGCTGAACAATCAATAGCTCTAAGAAAATAATGGTCTATTGAACATGTGACAATAACATTGATGAGTGGTCAATGTCTAATATAGTCCACCTATCCATAATAATAGAGCTACCTTCCCTTATTCAAACTTGTGTCAACACCTCCATCATTATACTCACCTTGGAATACTCCTTATTAGGGAGGGAGGTGCATAGATTATGATCTCCAAGGGGAACATATGAAGGACCAGCAGAAAATGCATCCATGAACATTTATTTAAAATATGGAGAGTATGCTACATGAAATGGTATGACATTAGCATGGAAAAATTTGGCAATATAGCTATTAGCTACATCTCGTAATTGCATGTTAAACATGTCTGCACCACTAGTTGATCTTTTCTTTCCTTTTTGACTCTCAGACTCAACACTCCTAGATTCAGTAGCAGTATTACTCGACAATGACCCACTAGGCTGCAAAGACTCCTTTGGCATTCATTTTTTTTCTGGCTTCACCTTCCTTGTGCAATCTAGTCACCTCCGCCTTCTTAGTTAACGACAACTTAATGTGATGGTTTTGCATGCTTTTACCCCTTGACGAGGTATGCCTAAAAGATGAGAGTAAACTCTTGTGTAGCCGCCCCTATAGTCCTCCTTGCAAATATGACAACCATACTCTAGTCCCCCATGTTTTTTTTCCTTAGTGTCTATGGCTGTTGCAGATTGTGAAAGAGGTTTTTTGGGGTTAAATGTGCCATTTTCACAATTTTTTTAGACGGTACAAGGGCATTGAAATGGAGTTTCTGAACTGTGTCCTTGAAATACTCGCTCCTTACAGAACTTCCATGCCATGCATGTTCAATTTCAATTTCTTGATCCTCACTACTGCTAGGCTTATAGATTTTTTAGGTTGAAAATGTAAATGACAACTACAAGTGCTAACATGGAGTACTAACAAACAAAAAAAACCCTCCTTAGTATTTGGAATTTTGACAATTACAAAAACAAAATGCAGAACTATTTGTTAAAATAAACAATAAGTAATAAATTTAGCTCAAATGATGGAGACTAGGTCTTTTTTTTCTGTTTGCTCACTTCTCTTTCCTTCTTTCAATTGGTTTCTCACAATTGTGCTCTTTTTTTTGTCTCTTCACAATTTGCAAAATGACACCAATGAGCTATGTTTGACTTTGTTTTGAATGTTATAATGCTGTTTTTAGGTTTAGGTTATATGCAAAGGGGTGGGGGGGGGCCCTTGTGGGTCCCAACACTCCTTTATTTTTACCAATGTGTTTTTTATAGCAATTGAAAAGTGGCTGGGCCTTAGGGGACGACTAGCTGTCCCTTGGTGTTTCCAATTTTCTGCTGGCTGTACCGGGGACATTTCTGATTTTTTCCAATGTTTGGGGATGGTGCAGGGACATTTTCGAGGCATCTCTGCATCCTTGAGATGTTTCATGCCAACAATGCCCTTAAAAGTTACATCGATACAAAATCATCTGTTCAGCCTTTGCTTGTATTTCTTTGGGTAATGCGAACCTGTCAATCTTCATGTCCATATTAGTGTCTTATGCGGGATTGAATTCTACCTTATATTTAATTCTACATATACTTGTTTGCCCATTCTCTGTTTTCTTCAGTTCCTTGGATAGGTCTGTGTTTATTTTGTTTTGGGTTTCTCTGCTCTTTTCTTTCTCATTCCATTTATGTTTCGTTTGTACTTTTTGGTTAAAGTACCAAAAACCACCAAACCCATGATCATATGAGAGAGCTGTCCCTCTCAAATGCAGAGGAGGATCACCCGTAATGTGGTGATTTCTCCCACTGTTGTAAGTCCAAATCACTGCCTTTTGAGCAAGTCAAAGGAACAATCACAAAAACCACAGCAACAATCACAAAAGCATTTCTTCAGCCTTTCCTTGTATTTTTTTGGGAAATGTAAACCAGTTAATCTTCATGTGCATATTAGTGTTGTATGTGGGATTGAACTCTGCCTTATATTTAATTCTACATATGCTTGTTGTTTGCCCATATCCCATTTTTCTCGAGTTACTTGGATAGGTCTCAGTGTTTATTTTGTTTCGGGTTTCTTTACTCTTTTCTTTCCCATTCTGTTTATATTATTTCTTTTGTACTTTTTGGCAAAAGTACCAAAAAACCCCATACTCATGATCATATGAGGAAGCTGCCCCTCTCAAATGTAGAGGACAATCACCCGTACTCTGGTGATTTCTTTTACCAGTTCATTTGGAAAACTGGTCATGTATTATTGCTGATATGTTATTGACTATAGAAGCTGTTATTCCAAATTCCTGATTGCTCTCTTTTACTTCTGTGTAACAGATATATGGATCTATATAACATTTATGACCATTATGCTAATACTTTTACATAGGCATTTTCCTTTGCAGGATGGTAGCACATTTTGACTTTTGTACAATTCTGTCAGAAAATGCATTTGTGAGGATTGTCAGTTAATGACTAATATCTGGACTGTTTTGACAGCGGCAGTGTGTCAATGCATCCTGAAAGTTTCTTGAGCTCTATCCCTGGGGGAATTCTTGCAGGTAACCATATCAATGTTTTCTTACTAGTGATCTATGGTGGTCCCTGATATCAAGATGAATGATGATTTAGAAAATATTTTGGCGGAGTCTTAACTTTGGACGATCCCTCTTTGCATACAGATGAAATGGGTTTAGGAAAAACAGTTGAACTGCTTGCTTGCATTTTAGCACACCCTCAAAAATCTGCTCAATCAAATATTATTGCCAGAAAGAGACAGACACAAGGAAATGGGATGCGTATTCCCTTGAAAAGACCAAAACTAGAACGTGTTGAATGTGTTTGTGGGGCTGTTACTGAAAGTTACAAGTATACTGGCTTTTGGATTCAGTGTGATGTATGTGATGCTTGGCAACATGGAGACTGTGTTGGATTTAGAAACAATTACCAAGCAAGTGGTAATAGAAGGGGTGGGCAACTTTTTGATTCTACACATGCATTTTGGAGCTTTGTAAGTAGCTCTAGAGACACGAGTTCAAAAAGGAGAAAAGCTTCAGTAGTGAAAGATGCTGCTGACGTCACAGAGATTGAAGAAAAATTCGTATGTCAGACCTGTTCAGAATTGCTTCAAATTGCAGGCAGTGAAGTGGTTTCCGGTGCAACTCTTATTGTATGTCCTGCACCAATATTGCAACAATGGCAGACAGAGATTTCTCGGTATGGAACACATAAGTAAATCATCCATGCTCTTTTTTATTGAGATTTTATTTACCAATATATTGATTGTTTACTCTCCTATATGATAAAATAAATACTCGAGATAATAACCAAATTATAAATGCATACCTACTAAAGGAGTATAGTATATTTTTATTTGCACATGAAATTATTACAGAAGTAGACCCGAGACAGTCAGCTAAGAATCAGAGTTGATCCAGCTGGATCATACTGCTTTTCTTGATGAACAAAATTTCTTTAAATAATCCCACAGTTGTCAAGAGGAACACAACTGTTGGCTAACTACCTCTTAAAATTAGTGGAAGCCAACAAACTATTAATGCATAGTTGGATAAATAATATTATCAAAACATAATAATGGGCTTTGTACGCTAACTATATTGATTTCCTATTTCTTTATCATTTTATCCTCCAAACGGTTCTTATTAATTGATTCTCTAATGCATAAGTTCATACTAAACAGCAGAATTTATTTTGTCGTTATATGACTTATAGTTGTTATTATGTTTTATGTCAGTGTCTCTTCTCTAATATTTTATGTTTACTTCCTCCTTTGAAGTTAAGATTAGCTTCCAATTAATAATTTATGGTCAATTGTCAGAAGTACTATTTAAGTTTTATATAAACTTGGCTACTAATTAGTAATTAGATTGTATAAATTTTGGAAATTAAAGTAGTCTAGCACAAAGGAATTCTGTAACATAAAAGAAGAGACATACATTGTTCTTCTCAATACCAACATTGTTTCTGCGGAACCTATGTCACCTGGTAGCACTCTTGCCAAATGATATTCTGTTCCATTAGCAATGGCCATCATTTCCTTGCATGCAGCAAGTGGTATGGATTTGAAAACGCAAGCCGGATGATTAGAGCTGTTTTCCTTCTCATAACTCTTTTTTAACATAATTTTAAATCTGATCTACTGAGGTAGAATGAAGTTATATGGCATGGTAATTTGATTGCATTGATTTTGGACAGCAAAGCTGCCTTATTTTTTTTTTTATCATAGTTCAGTTAGTAATTGACTATTTATTTCCTTCACAGTCATACAAAGAGCGGAGTTTTAAAGGTTCAAGTGTACAGAGGTGTTAAAAATCTCTCAACTCATTCTCCGTTAGAGGCATTGGAGACCAGCGTAAATGACCTAGCCAATGCAGACATTGTTCTAACAACTTATGATGTTTTGAAATCGGACCTTTCACATGACTCTGATAGACATCAAGGTGATAGGCGCTCCATGAGATTCCAAAAAAGGTACTTGCCCAGATAGCTTTTCAAAAGTGCTTAAAAGGTATTCATCCAGATAACTTTTCAGAAGCGCTTAATGTTTTTAATTGCTGAAAGCTGCACTGGACAACTTTTGTTTTTGAATTTCTTATGGTTTTTTGTTTGATGATGTAAATTGTCCTTCCACATATAATTTAATGCTACTGTTATGAAAAATTGCATTCTTTTTCACATTTTTATTATTTTTTGTATCTTACGAATTGAAAGAATCTTGACGTACCCTACCATGTTTACACCGTCCTTTAATATGGCCACATTTGGATTTGCTATAGTTGGTTCAAAAGGGTATTTTATTAATAAGCTATTTTTTCTGGTTGACATTTTAGTTCCTTTTTATTTTTCTTCACCTAAAAGATGATTTTTTTTTTGGAATAATACTGCACAGAATAAGGAGGAAAGATGTGATGTCATATGGCGAACTGGGTTATGTTTTGAAGTGACAGGTTACCTCATTGGAAGAAATATAATGAATTAGAAAGTAGATGTCGAATGTCAAATGCAAAATTGGTTTCTATTATGAAAGGGAAAATTGAGCATAATTATAATGCCCATAAAATTATGTGAAAAATAGATTAACAAATGACAAGACAAAAAACAACTAGACAATTACTTGATCATGACTTGCACATAGGAAAACAATGTGTCGACTTTAAACTTGACAGTATGAAAATAATATTGTAATATTTAGCTTATAATGGTCATTTAAGCCGTTTAAGTAGTTTACTTAGTAACTTTCTATTCTGTGAGTCAGTTAGCTAGTTTCTGAAACTTCCGTTTATGTCCTTAGTTCTCGATTGTTTCCGTTATGGAAAGATCTTCTGTAATCTTCTATATAAGAAGTATTTTTCTCCTTTGTTTAATATTGAATATCACAATCGATTACCATTTCATGGTATTCAAGTAGAGGTTGGTTTTTGACAAATTTTACAATAAAATTTGTGATTTAATTACATAGAAATTTTTGAGGAAATTTCTAGAAGTTTTTTGCCTGATTTTGTTCAAAACAAAAACCGTCAGATTTAATTTGGCGAATTTTTTGTTTAATAAAATTTGTGGTTTAACTTGGAAATTCTTCTCCAGAAGTTTTTACCAGTTTATTAAAAATAAGATTGAATTTTTTTTACCGATTTTTTAAAATTAAATCGAAATTTTCAGAACAGATTGAGGATTTTCAGAGTTCACGCTTTTCAGATTGAGGGTTTTTTGAGTTCCCACTTTCTAAAGCAGAAACTTGCGACATCATTTTCTAAAAATTGTGTTTTTTAAAGAGAAATCGCACAGCAGGACCTAGGGTTTTTCCAGCTCGATTTTTTTTCTGAGTCTTGTTTTTGCGTGTCAAGGTTTGAAGGATTGCAGCCGATTCTTTTTGGTGTTTCGTGGATGTGTTTTGGGTTCTGCATATCAAGATTTTATTTGCTGTTTCTGTTTGCAGCAAGATATCTAAGCGCCACAACCTGTTATTTTGCTGACCTGCAAGGATCCGCGCAATATTTTTGCATTTTTTAGTGTTTTTTGAATAGAATTGAGGGCTTCTTTCTCTGAACAGCTTTGATTCCTTGGCTGCACAATCTAGGGTTTCTAGGCGCATCTAGGGTTTGCAGATTTTTTAGTTTATTTCTGCTTGGGTTTTACATGATTTCTTTCCTGAAAAACCTGAAGGGTTTTTTTTGCAAAGATAAAATCTCGCTGGGTTTTTTGCATTTTTTTTCCTAAAAATAATGCAGGGTTATTTCATGATTTTTTTTCCCAAAAATCATGGTTTTTCTGATTTTTTCCCAGAAAATCATGGTTTTCTTTGTCTTGGGTTTGTTGGTTTTCGACAATTTTTTGAAAATCGTGGGTTTTTACCGTTTCTCCACAAAACAAAGGTTTTTGATATGTTTTCACAAAATTGTGGCTTTCTGTCTTTGATACAATGTTTTGATGTTTTTTTTAATAAAAATTGAGGTTTCTTGCAACTTTTTTGGGTCATACTTAGGGTTTCTAAGGGTGAATGGTGTTCCTGCAAATAAATTGGAGTTTTTGCACGATTTTTTTACAAAATTGTGGTTGTGAATTTTCTAAAGTAGCAAAAGGTTTTTTCACAAAATTGTGTGATTTCAACATTGCATCGATGGTTTGATGATTTTTCCACAAAATCATGGTGCTGCTTTGTAGCATCTTCTTTTAACGATTTTTGTTAAAATAGTGGGATTTTTTGCCAATTATTTATCAACAAAAATCAAAGTTTTTTGAGAAGTTGATCTCGGTCTTTGGATAACGGGAGGGATGGCTTGGCTACCCAATATCATTTTGGAAGGCACAGTTTGTACTTGTACTTGATCATGTATAGAAGTTCTACAGAAAGCGGGAGGCTCTTAACAGTAGGCTCATGCCTTAGAGTTTTCTGAGGAGTCAGCCTTCTATGCATTCGTGGCAAAATGACCTGCAAATTATATCATGTCTTCCGTAGGGTAGTTAGTAGAATGATTATTAAGGGAGGGTATTAAAATAATATTGCAATGTTTAGCTCATAACTATCATTTAAGTTGTTTAAGTAGTTTACTTAGTAACCTTCTATTCTGCGAGTCAGCTAGTCAGTTTTAGTAACTTCTATTCATGTATATAGTTCTCGATCGTTTCTGATGGAAAGATCTTCTATAATCTTCTATATAAGGAGTATTGCTCTCCTTTGTTTAATAGTGAATATCACAATTGTTTACATTTCAAGCATATGACAATTTTTGTATGTGTATACCACCTGATAAACCAATGAAGTGTTTCATCTTTTAGAGTTGCTGGGAACAGCTTGAAGCTTTGTATGTCTCCATAATCTTTGCTCTAACCGAACACATCAAAGTTAAACAAGAATGTACTCTATGAAAGTGCAGAAGAATTTATCAAGAAACAAGCTTCATGGTAGACTATATAGTTGATGTAACAATAAATTTAGAACGATGTTGCTTGCATTGTCTTTGGGAGTTTTATGGGCAATTTCCCTCATGTACTCATAAGCTACACAAGAAACAATAAACCTTCTAGGACTCGATGGTTATGTCAATGGGTGATACGTAGTAAGTGGGACCTCAACATTTTGAGTTGTACTTGCTTTTTATTTTTTATTGAAATGAAGAAGCTTTAACATGGCCATTAAATCTGCCTTGTCTCTGTTCAATTTTTTGTTTCCATGTACTCTTTAGTTACATATATGTTCATTGTTTCTTGTCCAATAGTTTTCAAATCATATTTTGCATGCTTGGACTTGATTTGCCAATTTTTTTAATTGGGCATTAACTCTGTAACTTAAAACATTTGAATTTCTTTAAAAATATAAATTTTATACAAAATATAGTTACAAAATATATCAAATGAGTCTATAAAATGTTGGAGAAGTGCTTTCTATTAGATTTGATACAAATAGAGTACAAAATTGTATCATCATGCGAATACAACAACTAGTTGATAACTATTAGGATTTAATGATGATCTTTGCGAATGATTATAAATTGCATATTTAAGCAAGTTACAAATTACAACATTTTACTATTTTTTCTTCCTTATTCTGGTAAAAATATGGGGAGAGGGTCTATCACTAGCATTCAATGGTTGTGCTTGTGACTCCACCCTAGTACTTCATGTTAGCTACTCATGCTTTGGCTCATGTTGGACATCATTTACAATAATGTCATCTAATCCAAACTATCCTACTTATGTTGCATCTACACCCTCCATGGCTAGCCGTTTGAAATCATCAATATTTCCTTGTATGGACATGGGGTCCTCCCCATCTTGCATAGTCTAGTCAATGTAGGGATCAGTATCATTTAAGTGTAGATGTGTTCACCTTTCTTGTGCAAAGTTGAATGTTGTATTGCACAAAAACTAGGTCATTGAGGCATTGTTGAGTGAACATTTTGTGCTTCTTCATATTAATTGATTGAAACAAACTCCGATTGTGCTCATATCTAGAAATTCTTTAAGGTGGAGACAAAATCTAGAGGATTAGCTTTTGAAGATTTTTTGGGTATTTCCACCTTGATCTTTTCCCTAAGAATCTACAAACAAGATTTCCAAAAGTTTGTATTTAGTATTGGTTATTGTAATTTATATCTTGAAAGATATAAGTAAAATTTTTAATTTTTGTTACTTCTTGTTTGAGTAGCTCTCCCTGATGTAGCTAGTGTCAAAGTAAAGAGCCTCTGCCTACCTTGTTTGCAACTCAAAACGTTTGAAATATTAAGGTCCCTCACTTTCAACCTTGGGTGTCATCCTCACATTGCATGTTGAGAGGCCCTCCATAACCTCCTCGTTAATGTTTGTGAAGCTAACAGAGAAGAAAAAATTGGGGTTGAGGTAGTACTTGGTTTGAATGAATAAGTTGGAGTTTTGCACCTTTTATTAGTGATCTCTTAAATGGGATCAAGTTTGTCTCTATTCCTCTTGTAATACTTTTGGATGATCTCTTTGGCTGTATCCATGGCCTTACAAATGTACTGAGTAAGATTGGGAGGTAGATGATTTGCTAGACTTGCTTATTTGTGCAGTAGACTCTTTCGTTTGTGTGTTTGCACCTTTTATATCCATTGATCAGGCCAAAACCATCTCTGAAAGCTTCAATGCCTACAAGGACAAACAAATTAAAGTTAAAAACTTACATCTGAAGTAAATACTTGTAAAACTTGAAAAATGGGGATTGATTTGATGTTTGAAGTTACATCGATGATCTTTGCAATTCTATTCACCAATGCATCATAAATAACTATCTATACAATCATCTCTCTATCAACCTTCTTTGAATATGTTGAGTCTAGCCATGCTTGACTCACAAACATTTTATTCAATAATGTTAACATATTACAAATGCTTTGGAATGTTAGGAAGTTAGTTGCAAACCTTGTGACATTTCATCACACAAGTGCTTTCCTCTTGGTGTGATCTCTTATCAAATTGAGAACTAAAGAATGATGATTGATGTATTTTGTGATGTTCATGGCATCATCTTAGTTAGCCTCATTCAATCAATTTTGTTTGTCCTCCAAAATAAGGTCAAGGCAATGGGCCACATAAGGGCTTCAAAAAAGTGACAGATGCCTCTCCTAGATCAATCTCCCATCTGCCAGGTATGATTTTGTATTGTCAATGACAACTTGCACCACATTTGCTATGTCCACCTCTAAGAGAATCTCTTCCAACTTTGGATTCAATGTCTCTGCATTCTTTATTTTGTTTGAGGTGTCAATTGACTTCTAGAAAACCATCTCACTAGTCCAAAGCCGCCAAAAAATTAAGAATCTAGAAACATTGAATCTGATTTTTGCCATTGCCTCTTTTGTTCTTCTCGCATTGACTTTGCATTTGCAACATCTTAGAGCGACTTCCCATATCTCTTGGAGATGGGGCCTTGTACCCTTTCCCTACAAGCGTTAACACCATCACAAAATTCTCCTAGTATAGGCTCTTTGCCATGTTGAAGCAAAGGCTGTTTACACTTGAAATTTGCATAAGTGCTATTCACTTCTTGATCACGCTTAGTATTAAGAGCATTAACACTCTTCAATGTTGGTCTCCGAACGTAATCCAAAACCCTAGGCGACTATTGGGACTCTTCCCTACCCAGAGCCTGAGTGTAACTCTTATGCCTCGAATAATGAAGGGGGTATACTTCTTTCCACCATGATGCCGACTTAGATGTTCTTTGTTTGGCACATTGAGCTGCCATTTGTCCTGTTTGAAAGCATCTTCTACATCTAAAGGGGATTTCCTTGTAGTCTAGGGGCTGCATCCAACAACCTTTCAAAATTTTAAGCAAAATCTCTTCAGGAAGCCTTTCAGATGCATTAATCTCCTTCAAAATCCAGGCGAAGGTCGAGTGTAGGAGGTTTTGAGAACCTTCATCCACCATCAAAAAACTCCCTAAAGAGTTCCCAACCACCTCAAAGCAATAATTAAACCAATAATGTAAAGGAAGGTTGGGGACTCTGACCCAGAGAGGAACCTTATCAAAAACTTCAATAGTTGGGTTAAAATCCGGGTGCTAGGGCTCCAACATCAGTGGATATTTATCCTCCCAACTCCAAAAATGGTCACAAAGAATCTTGTTCCTATCCGTAACATCTTCAAAAACAACAATGAAAAAACATCTTGCTACTAGATAGACTTGGACACACCCATCCAAAATAGGCTCCCGATTTTCTGTAATCCACTTGTGAAGATCATTCAGACTTGGCCACAGGATCCTGAATCTCCCAATCCGACCAAGTTCTAAAAAAATTGACATTATAAGCCACTTCATCCACTAAATCTACACTGAGGGATATGGTCGGGAGTTGTTTCATAGAATTCATCATCCCTTCTTCCTGGATAGGGTTCCCAGCCGAGAACATAGTTGGACACATAGAGGCCCAAGAGGGGCCTTTGGGATCACACCCCAGAATCTAGCCGCTTCCCTTGTGCTACACTAGGAACAACCCTCTTTGAAAGCCAACGCCTTGGATCGTTGATACTCTTGATCCCATCTTGGGTGGGAATCTCTGTCGTCACCATCAAACCCTAAACAACTCCTTTGATCTACCTCCAGCTCAGACCCCTCATCACGTAGGCTAAATGGGACCTTCCCTCTTCGATAGGAACTATCCCATCGCACCAAAACTCTACTCCTTGTGAACAACCCTGTGATGCCCCTATTGACGAATGCAACACCGAAGAAACCCTTGGGGCAACAAATGACACCAATTGCAACATTTTGATTTCAAAATATTTTCTATGAACCAAAGAATTTCTAAGAAGCAAGTGAAGACAAAAATTGGATAGAAGTAATGGATGAAGAGCTCGATCAAATTGAGAAGAATAGAACTTGGGAACTTGTTCCAAGGTCCTAAGATAAGAATGTCATTAGAACTAAATGGGTCTTCAGGAATAAATTAAATGAAGTTGGCCAAGTTGTAAGAGATAAGGCAAGACTTGTGTGCAAGGGATATGCACAAGTTGAGGGTGTTGACTTTGATGAAATATTTGCACTTGTTGCTCGTTTAGTATCAATAATAATGTTTCTAGCTTTTGCAAGCTTCAAGAATTCCAAAGTCTGAATAGCTTCAGGAGACTCGTCGTCTCGATGGAGATATTCTTTGAGAAAATCAGGACTATGTTTTCAACCCAAAGAAGGCACTGTATGGGTTGAAAAAGCACCTAGAGCTTGGTATTCAAGACTAGACATGCTTTCAGCAACAAGGCTACAAAAGAGGTTTTGTAGACAGCAACCTGTATGTCAAAAATGAAGGTAATAACATGTAAATTGTTGTTGTTTATGTAGATGATATCAGCTTTGGAGGCGATAATGAAAATATGTGCAAAGAATTTGCCACTACCATGCAAAATGAGTTCAAAATGTCAATGCTTGGTGAGCTCTCTTATTTTCTTGGTTTGCAAATATTACAATCAGCTAATGGAATATTTCTTTCTCAAAACAAGTATATTGAAGAAATGCTAAAGAAGTTCAAGGTAGAAGACTGCAATCTTGTGAGTACTCCCATGATTACAAGATGTAAGTTGGGCAAAGACGATGAGTCTCCCGAAGCTAATCAAACTTTGTACAGGTCAATGATTGGGAGTTTACTGTATGTCACAACTACCCGCTCAGATATTATGCAGGTTGTTGGTTATGTAGCTCGATTTTAGGCTACACCAAAGGAGACTCATGTAAGTGTAGTAAAAAGGATATTCAAATATCTGAAAGGTACTATGGATTTTGGTTTTTGGTATCCAAGAGGTGAAGATTTCACCCTCATAACATACATAGATGTAGATTCGACTGACAGTGTTGATGATAGAAAGAGCACAAGTGGAGGTGCATTCTTTCTAGGAAATTATCTTGTTTTGTGGTTTAGTAAGAAACAAGATTCAATTTCTTTGTCTACAGTTGAAGCTAAATACATTGTAGCAGTTTCTTGTTGCACACAACTTCTATGGATGAAGCAGATGTTGAAGGACATCAAGGTAGAGTTTGATCACCCCATCTCTATTTTTTAGTGACAATGTGAGTGCAATTTATATTTCCAAGAATCCAACTATGCAATTCATGACTTGGCATATTCCAATTAAGTATCGTTTTTTAAGGGAACAAGTTGCTAACAATCAGATGAAGTTAGAATATGTTGCCACAAAAGAACAAGTTGTAGATATCTTCACCAAGCCTCTTCCAAAGGAAACTTTTGAGCACTCGAGGAAGCTGAGAGTGATGTAACACTCATCTTCTCGCTAAGGAAGAGTATTGATTAAGGGGGAACTTATAGTCGTCATATCCTTTAGCTCCACGTGAAGAATTTGTAGAGTAGTTATCTCCTTTCCCATTGATGTTAAAGGGGAAGAATCAGAGACAAGGGGAGCAGGAGCACATTGTAGGTTGCATTTTCAGTTTTGTAAGCTTGAAGTTGTCTTCAATGACAAAGGGGGAGATTGTTAGATAATTGTCATCTATGTCAAAGCTTGATACATGCAAAAAGATATAAGAAACTGTTAGAAAGAATATGGTCCTGCTAGAAAGAATATGTTGTTTTGTTAGAAAGAATTCACATAATGTTTGATATTGCTAAAAGAAGGTAAGCATTGTCAAGAAAAGAAAGGAAAGCAAATCACATAAAGTTGGCAGTCACTTTTAGATGTAAACAAGAGAAGAATGTTTGAGTATATGATAAGATAAATCAAATATGATTTATTTCATAAAAAAAAGATTGAATGTGTCATAAAGAGAAAGATTTAATGTGACACAAAAAGAAAGATTTAATGTGACATATAAAGAAAGATTTTATGCAGATTTGATAAGGTTTCATGATCAGATTTGGGCGCACAATATATTTTGGAAATCTTATATTTTGAGAATCCAAACAGCAGCACTATTTTTAGTAGTTTTTATTCTTGAAGAGTTTTATGGATATTAATGAAATAAAAATGGAAAGTGCAGTTTAAGATGATTTTATAGTGATTTGAAAATGTGAGATAAAATGTGGTGAGAAAGAAAGAGGAAGTAGTTTTTTTTATTGAGCAGAATACTGAGAAGTTCTATTGAGCAGAATACAGAGAAGTTTTTTGAGCAGAGTACAGCAAATTTTTTTCAAGCAGAGTTTATTGGAGGTCGCTGCCTCATACTGAGTTGGTGCTCAAAGCAAGTTGGCGCTTCTAGTGAGTTTGAGCTCACATTTGTAAGATCGGTTTCTTATGTGGGTTGTTGCCTACAGCTTGTAAGAAGTTAATAAAAGCAATATTTTGCCATGGTTTTTTCCTCTTAGGGTTTTCCACATACTTTCTTAGTTCTTGCATGAGTTGTTTTCTTGATGTTTTGGAAATTATATTTCCAGATTTGAAATAAGTGATAAAATTCATCCTAATACTGATTCACCCCCCTCTTAGTATTAGTGTGTGCTCTTCAGATGTTTTCCTTTCATTTGCCAGACGAACCTTAAGCTATGGAAGGATTTCATGCTGACATATTTCAAGTTTTATTGCTGGTATCAGTTCTTAGTAGTTGGATAAATTGTTTCCAGATCTTTAGGAAATAAGGGTGTAGCAATTACTGAATGTGCTCCTTAACACCAAAGCTCCTTATTAACTCATTATGGGTTTATCGTAATAGTTTGGCTTCACAGATTTTCACTGTGACATTATATTCTTAATTTCAGAAAAATTGACGCCAATTTGTTTAAATGGAAATAGTGGAAGCCTAAAGATGGATTAGAATCCTAAAGATAAGCAGTTTTGTGTCAGACATAATTTTGAGGAACACAAAACACTTGGGAATGAACCTTTCATAAACTTGTATTATTTGACATTTCTTAGATTTACTTGGGATGTCAAACTACTCTTGTTTCTATGTCATTTTTGTTGTATTCAACAGCCTCCTATATTGATTGATTTACTAGTGTCTAGCCAGTGCCATTTATGGTGAATCTCAGGCTTATTATATGTTATTCATATTTATCTTCATAAGGTTGTTGCTACATTTTGAATCTTGATACTAACCACCATTTCTTGGTATGTATAGGTTCTGAGAGGTGTATTCATGTCTCATAGTTTTCATGGTTATTCATAAGGAAACACTTCCTATAATTCTCTGCACACTCACTATCCTTGTATCAACAGATTTCTAAACACTTTTAAACCGAGTTTATTATTTTCCCTGCAGGTTGGCAGGATCAATGCTCTGACACCAGTTTTAATGTCCCTTTTTTGGGATTGCCCTAAATTTTTCCCCTAGAGTCGCAAGTTCAATAAAAACAAGAAATGTAATATAGCTAGGGATATTATTTTACTAAAAATGTTTAAGCAAGATAGCTCCTACAATCATGTTAGACAATTATTGAATATAATTCATAAAATCAACCATTTGTACTAGGGTTTAAGAACAAATGTGTATATTCACAATCATCTTAATTTAAATAAATCATACAATATATATAATTGATGATCGGAGTGGATGAGGAGATATGATAGGCTGCCCAAAGCAACTCTCACACTAAGCCCAAGAGCGGATATACCATCCCCCTTGGCCCCATGTGGCTGGTTGTCAGCCATCCATCATGTGGTGGTGTACTTAGTGGGGAAGCTTGTCTCTACTCTCCCTATTTGTGCCACCTTGTTCGCCCTCCTATGATTGAGACTTTTTAAATTCATTCCAACAATCAACCATTGTTGACGTTGGAGGGGAAACCGCAATAGGGTGCCCAGAGTATCCGTCTCATCTAAGCCAAAGGGTGGGGTATACCTTGGCCCCCTTGGCCCTATGAGGCATGCCACCAACCATCCATCATGAGGTGGTGTACGTAGAAGAGGATCTCATATCAGGTCTCCCTCCTTGGATTCCCTTCCTCACCTCCACATGATTGCTTGCAGCAGTTTGATGAATAAATTAGGAAATCTAAATGGAAGCATGTGCTAGTTCATCAACCAATAAGAACACAAGGAGGTGGAAAATCTACAGCATGGCATGGTTCCTTGTCACAAGTCAACAAAATTGTTTTTTCCAAACAGAGATTACGATGATCAATTTTTTGAATTGTTTCTTTTAATAAATATCACAACTCAAGAATCTCTGAATGTGTTTTGGGCTTGTATATGCTCCCAAAATTAATGTTCATGAACACATGTGAACAATTATCAAGGGTTTTTGTGATATCCCTTAATTTTGATCAAAAGAACATAACATGTAAATAAAAGGCAAGGAAAAGTAAACATACCTTGTCATGTATATATCACCTGCATAGTAGTTAGTTATCATTATTGCATCTGCATTTTTAGAGACATTTCCATAGTGCACTCATTCATGATGTATCACCACTTACATGTGCGTCCATACACATACATACATACATATGCACATACATATATAAGTGCATGAATACTTGTACACATCCACATACATACATATATACACTTGCATGTACATATATATGTACACGCATACTCATTTGCACATACATGTATACATGCACGTACGTACATACATACATAGGCATATACATATATGCACCCATGCACATATACATGGCCATCATACATAAGTACACCATATTGAGGATTATTGTTAAACGCACATGAGCACATCCATGATTGAGATCATTGATATATGAATATATGCATGCATGTTATAATGTTCCATCATCAGAACATTCTGTCATGTATGGATATATCCATACAGCAATATGTTTAATTTATCAGATACAAGAATGACATCATTATGCTCCATGATTGGGTGTCACTGCCAATCTATGGATATCATTAATTCATGATTATAATGTTTACTCATAATAATCATGAAGATTATTATGAGTAATTATAATGTCTAAGCAATGGATACTCATCTCTATCGGCACTTATTTTTTACATACGATTAATCCTTAATCGTATTATTATTACATAACAAGGCGATTCATAACAGCCAATCCAAATCACTATGATTATCATTGATCATGGCGGTAAAGATAAACTAATGGTGGCAGCAGTTCATCGTGCCTTTTCAAATATTATAAAATACCAAAGCCGATCGGCTATGAGAAGTGTGTATGAGAATTAATATTATAATTTGTTCCCTTGTGGACTTTGATTGCTGAGCATATCGGTTGCTATCACAACCTCTTATATTTGAAAGTGCAAGTATTATATAGCAGATCAGAGACGGCACAATAACACAGAGCATAATTATATCTACATATCAGAGACGGCTCCAGAAAATGCAGATTGCAGTCATATAAAGAATGTCAGAGACGGCATCTTGCCTATTGATCATCCTGTCATAGCAGCATATAATTCATTTGCCTATCAGAGACGGCTCGCAGGGTATGTGCATATTCCATATTGTTATATCAGAGACAGCCATTGATACATATTTGAACTGCTAATTATCTATTGCAGTCGCAGCCTTGTTAAGATTCATTGTATTCCATTGTGGCATTGGAATTACAATTGCAAATACATTTGTTCCATTTCCATACATAGTCCATTGTTATTACATTGTTCATTGCATATTGCATCATAGCATATTGATCACTGTTACTGCACATTATATTCATTTCATAATTCATTAGTTCATTTCATCCATTTTAGCATTTGGAATTACCAGTCATATATACTTTTCATTCACATCACATTGCATTAGTAAACAACTATAGAAGGAATTTGGTAATTCCCGTAGTGTCCTAACAATCATAAAAAGGGGACATTACAGTTTTCAACCTGCAAACAGCATTCAAATGCTAACCGAGTACAAAACTTATAAATCTCCAATGCCATCTAGATGTGGCCATATGGGTGTTCACTCCTTTCCAAACTTGAGTGCTAATGTGATACTTTGCTGTCACAAGGATCTGCCTCAATGGACAAGATTAAGTTCCTCCCAAGTAGGAACAATGCAAATGATATTGCAGTTTGCAATGAATCTGCCCATCATTCTCTGACATTCTTCCTCCTGGGGCTGCTGCCTCTATATTTTGTTGATCTGACTGCATGCCCATTCTTACACAATGGAACTCAATAAGAGCTTGATCTGTTTGATGATTGATCACAATTGAACCTAACAAAGAACTTTATATTTTTGCTTACGTGAGCATGAGTTTCTTAATACCATTACTAATATGCTGATGCATACTACTAATAGGAAATCTAATTGGAGCTCTGACAACACAGAGTTACTTCGAGAAGAGTTGGGAGAAAATATTGCCTTATTTTTCTCACAAATGCGGAAGATTTGAAAAGAGGTATTGATGCAAGCAGGCTGATAGTGTAATTTAGATTTGCACAGGGATCATAGTAGGATCAAAAGGTTCCTTATGAAGCCTATAATATTAATACCATTCTGTAATTGCAACTGTTTGTTTTCCAGCATCCAATCCATAAGAACTTATATTAGAATGAGGGAAAGCTTAGGTTTTACTTCTGCTCACACAGTGTCTTCTACTGAAATGAACACTCTACAGCAAAAAAAATGATTGAAAGATTCCAATTTTCTGGGGCGAGGAAGGCAGGGATGCTGACTTCCCATCTGTCTTGCTGCTTCTTCTCAAGAAAATGTGAAGAACACTGTTTATGCTGTAAATAATGGTAAGATTACTCTCAATACTCACTTTCCTTCCAGTCCTTTTTCCTATAAACTGAGCTCTCTAATAATTTAGTGTTTCAAGGTTTTGAACTTTGCTGAATGATTATCAAATCACTGTACTAATCCCAGCTCTTCACTTTTTATTGCACCAGTTCAAGTATCCCAGCCCTAAGAATTGATCCTGTTACTACCCATTTTCATCCTCATTCCATGAAGATTGCCTCTAAATTTAAACCCTGTGAATTGCATTCCCTCGCCAAGTGCTCTTACCCTAATTGCAAGTAGGCACCAACCAAAAATTCTGATCATCAGCCTGCTTATCTATCTTCCTATTATGAAACAACTCTTAATGGGCTGATGGGTGCCACCGAGGCACAGCATAAACAACAAGCTCTCAATTTGGACAATCACAAGCTTGTCATCCAAAATTTGCAAGAAAGGAAAAGCAATTAGAGGGGCATTATCAGTTGCTTGCATAAGCAAGTAGCAATTTCATCTATTTTGAGACAATTCTATCTCACTTTCCAGAATAGAGTTGATGATGTATAGCACCTACTGAATGCTGATAGAGTCAACACAAAAAATGTTTTTCTCCACCAATAGCAACAGTAGGATATGACAAAAGAGCTCCAGTCGGATAAGTTCATCTTTAAATGAGTTTCCAGCAGTCTCTGACCAAGGGAGCATGCTGCAAGGTAGCCAAGGGGACGTGCAACATGGATGGATGGGGAATCAGGAGAGCTGTTTGCCTGATGGTCAAGCCACTGGGAAAAAAAACTGCTACAATTCTTGAAATATCAGCTGAGGACACTTCATTGCCCTAAGTTTCTTTTGCTTTTGATCAAGTTTTATTGCGATATAGTCTTTTGCTTATGGACAACATTTAGAATGTTTTCAGGTTAATCCGTCTTTAGTTATTGGGAATATAGTATAACATAGAATTATCTAGCATGCACCTTTTATCGTTTTGTCTCTTGGGTATCTGTTATAAGTGCTTTGTAATCTAATTCAGTATGTCTTCTTCAACAGGGTTTCTGCTGTTGTTCTTGCCAAAAAATATTTCTATTAAATACAATATATTTTCTTTGTAAAAGACAAATGAAATTCCAGTTCCAGCTTTTTGATAATCACCTCAGAAGTCAAAAGTTGGTTACTTTGTTACTTGTAGTTTTTAGGAAGTTAGGTGTGATTGTTATCTTTATATTGGAATCAAGCAGAATGAATTATACTCTTGATAAGTTGGGAGGTTTTGTGACCATCAGTTAGATTCTAGATGAGTGTTCAAGTATGACACTTCCCTCTTCAGAATGTTCCTCTCAGTGTTAGAGCCATGGTTACTGATATAATTGTTCTCAATTTGCAAACGTTCTTTCAGATCAATATGCCAATCACTGCTAATGAAAGGAATTGTACGTCTCTTAAAGCATAAGCCTCACGTTGTCAAAACATGACATGAAACATGACAAACGCCATATATCTTTCTTTTTTGACGCAACAGCTTTTTTTGCCCCCTAAATAATATTTGTAAAGGGAATCTCACACGTTCATGGAATTTTTTGTTAGGTACCTAGTTGTGCCAACACCACTGACAAAGATCCATTGGTGGCGACTGTGCCTGGATGAAGCACAGATGGTTGAGTCTAATACAGCTGCAGCAACAGAAATGGCAATGCGTTTGAGTGCTCAACACCTTTGGTGTGTTACTGGAACCCCTATACAGCAAAATCTTGAGGATGTGTATGGTCTGTTAAGATTTTTGAAAGCTGAACCATTTGATGATCATAGATGGTGGAGTGAAGTGATTAAGATTCCATATGAGGTAATGGTTCCTTCTTACAGGACAATGTTAAAATCTGTTTATAATTCTCTTCCATCTTTGAGAAATCTTAAAATTTATTTTAAACCTTGCTAGAATTTGTTTGTTCTTTTACATCTTTTATAGCCTTTTAAAAAATGAAACAAGAGATTTTTGGTGAAAAGTGACTTGAGACTTGTTTATGATGATCTGAAGAGGAAAGCTTTTCCAAAATGGTGTTGATTTCTTGAAGAATGATATGCTGCCTGTTTGCTTTGACATGCCTTCCAGCTAGTTGTAATTTTTGCCATTTCTGTGGCAGGCAGACAATATGACAAACAACTCTGGAGCAAGGAATTAGCAACTACTTTCGTTTCAATAGTTTAACTAAAATTTATCCATCTTATAAGATTTAAGGCATTGAGGCAAAGTTGCGTGGTGTGAACAATCTAAAGATAATCCATGTTTTTATAGCAATCCAACAACTTTCATCATTAAAATTAAAATATTATTGGATTCCAAGGCTTAAATATCCCTCCAAAGAATTTTCAGGATCATCATGGATGCACTAAGTAAGATCTTGACACAATGATTGATTATAAGCTCCAATACCACAAACTGCTTTTCATTCATATGACCAAGTGTTTATAATGATTGAAGGCTTTTATGTTGTGGCTTTTTTGCATCAGTACAGTGAATATTTACAGGTCTGCTTGCTATGGCTCTAGGTATTGTTGTGATTTTTTAGGTATATCAGGCATTATGCTTGAACTTTTCCTAGGAATACTGGTGTATATGGGTAATTCTAGTTGGATATGTTGCTTGTTTGACAGAGGTTGGTTTTGAAATTCAGGTTGTAAACTTTATCTCAATTTAATTACCTTTTCTCACAGAGAAAGAGCCTCTTATTTTAGATTATCATTTGAGCATTTTGTGGGCAAGAAATTATAGTCATATTCTACTAGTACTTACCAAAGAGAATGCTTGTATATTGACTTGAACACAGGCGTGTATCTAATCTGAGATGTATTATAATGCAATTGACATGGCTTGTGATATGGTTTGTCCAATTAGATTCTAGAAATTCAATTGTATGCTTAGTTTTTTTTGAGAATACACTTTTATAAGGTGATTACTTGTATCATGTTAAAACATCTACCCTTGCATGAGCTACTTTTCTCAATGTCAAATACACAATCCCAAGTTTAGAAAAGAGGGAGAAAATAGAGCCACTAAAGCCAATTTAGGAAAAAATGTTTTATAGTCCATGATCTCTAAGACTGTATTTTTTATGTTTTTTGTTAGCAGTGAACATTCTCACGATATTCCTTTCTTGCAGAGAGGTAATATTAGAGCAAAACGATTCACACATCAAGTTTTCCAGCAGCTAATGTGGCGATCAACTAAATCACAGGTGTCAGATGAATTGAATTTACCTCCCCAAGAGGAACGCTTGTCATGGTTGATGTTTTCTCCAATTGAAGCTCATTTTTATAAGCGACAGCATGAAAGTTGTGCTGTCAATGCTCGAGAATTTATCTCAAAATGCAAAGATGACAATAAGCCTCATATTATAGGTATTATCATGGATGCCTTTGTGAACTAGTTACTACACCTTGTAATTTCATTTACACTGCACCTCCAAAACTAATCAAGAGTTTACCTGTTTTCAGGATCTGAAGCTTCCTATGATTCACACCTTACTCATCGAGAAACTGCAAAGTTATTGAATTCACTACTAAAACTTCGTCAAGCTTGCTGCCACCCTCAAGTGGGAAGCTCTGGGTTGCGTTCTTTACAGCAAACTCCTATGACCATGGAAGAGATCTTGCAGGTTATTCTTGTTTCTAATTTTCAGCTCTTAGTAATAAATAGGCCAGTGTTAAATTTTTCTTATGAAAACGTTGGTTCATTGTGACTAATATTTAGAAGGTAATCACTCTTTCAAAATGTTTAGTCTTCTTAAGGCATACAGTTTACAAAAAGCTCTTGATACAAATGAAGTGAGGAGTAGGATTTTCTGTCTAATGTCATTTCTTAGAAAACTTTATGCTCATCTCTTCGCAGGTCTTAATTGGTAAGGCTAAGACTGAAGGTGAAGAATCTCTCAGGAAACTTATTGTTGCATTGAATGGAATGGCTGCATTGGCTATAATAGAAAAGAATCTTTCACATGCAGTGTCACTGTACAGGGAGGCACTGACAATAACAGAAGAATATCGGGAAGACTTCCGACTTGATCCTCTGTTAAACCTTCACATTCTTCATAACTTAGCTGAAATAATTGATATGAGTTCAAATTCTAACACAAAAGATGATTTTGATGGAGAAAAAAGTTCCATTGGCCCAAAAGATCAGGATAATACACTATTTCAATGTTCTCAAGTTGAGTATTGCATGAAAAAGCAGACAATTGAGGAAAGTGTTACCAATAGCTCTACCAGACCTTCAGATCAATCAAGTCCAAGATGTGATCCATGCTCAACAGAAGATCCGAGAATGACAGATAAGATCTCCAAATATAATCCCCAGTTACAGGAAATTCCCAGGACTTTGAGGGATGATTTCTTGGTGAAAGAGTGCAATTCCATTAAAGAGAAATACATGTTTCAGTTCACTACAAAACTAGCAGCAGCTCGGGATGAATTCAGGAGTTCTTACAGTCAGGTATTTATGACTTCTGAGAAATGCCTTTTCATGGTATTCTTCTGGGTTAACTATGATTATGTCAAAGAAGATTACTCTAATGTATACTTTCTTGTCAATTTATGTGATAATGCTGCCTGAAGAGATAGCAATCAATTAAGATTTTTGGCTAGGGATGGCTAGGTTTCCTTGATATTATATTCAACTTGAAGTTTGTATGTAATGTCCCCATATATGATAGGGTTTTGACTAATTTCTCAAATTCCAATTGCAAGAGACTTCTTTCTAATAAAACTTATACTCTAGAGTCTATATGAACTTGGGTAGTAACAATATACTAAATGCAAGAGTAACAAATGATGGAAGTTATCTTGATCTGCAATGATCACCCTTATAGCCAAATGCCTTCGAGAAGAAGATTGATCTAAATATCTGACTAGAAATCTTATCCACTAGTGTGAAGATTATTGATCTAGATATCTTTCAATATGCAAGATCAAAGGAATGTGTTATAGGTATATTGTTCAAGTATGTATATGAGTTTCCATGAAGCATATAATGTTCTATCCGACTTGTGGATAATGTGATTCTTATCTAAATATTGAACAATAATGGATGTTATCAATATGATATATCGATCAAGTGTAAACAATATTGCTATTCCTGGTATCTCTTTAATATGTATGCGATATGATCTATGCTGATCTGATGGTATATATTGACCGCTGTTTCTGATGTTTGCCTTGACGTGAATGCGATTTATTTGATGCTGATCGGTGTATAAAGACCATAGTTACAAGACTCAGACTTGCCTCGGACTTGGCAAGCTGATTTCGGACTCGGACTCAGCGTCTGAACTCGGCAAATTGAAAGACCCAAGAAATTCAAAGATTTTTAAGGATTTAATTTTTTTTTTCATGCATCATTTAGTCAATTAACATCAAAGACACAATAATTCAGATAAATTGAAACTACTTTGCACACATACACAAGTTTACATTGATCACATAAGTACAAATGCGAGTTTTTGAAGGAAATAAGTTAAACTAAAATTATATAAAAGATATAGGTTATTTATTATCATCATGTTGAGTATTGTGTTCACGTTGAAGATTGTTGGTGGCATCTCCCTAGAAGTGGACTATACGAGGTTGCTCCCTCGAAGTTGCATATTATTATCAAGTGTCTACAACATATTTCATATTATATTCTTCTACCATGAAAGTTATTTCATAATAGCTTCGCTTAAATTTTTTGTTCTTAGTAGTTCAGAAAGATCATAATGAATTTTTGGAATGATATCAAGTATATAATTGCTCAAATGTCATCATCTTTTAACTTTGTCAAATGACCGGTTTAACAAACATTTTTTTTCAATCTTTCACAAACCTTAAAACTGTTCTTTCATTGTTCTGGAGATGTCCAATTCTTTGAAAGGAAAGCATTTTATTTGTTGCAATGCTTTCAAATTTGATAGTGCTGTTTTAATACCTAGTTTTTTGGCAAAATTGTTATGAACTTATGTGTAATCACAGACTTTGTGATTACAGTCTGTGATATGACATTGCTTTTTTGGTAATTTTTTTTTTGAAATCCTATCTGCAATCTTCTTTATTGACAAATTGTTATGTTTTATACCTACTACATGCAAGACATTTTTTACTACTCCATGTTGGTTGCCTTATTGGGAATCACCATTTTAATTTTTTGGAACTTGCTATTGCAATATGATCATATAAGCCAAAAAAATCATTAAAAACAATTAAAAATTGTTTGTTTTTTACTTTATGGCTCAGCTGGCCGCGGTAAAGTCCCGGCCACGGGACTCGCCGAGTCACGAGAGTCCATGGACTCTGCGAGTCTTGGCAGAACTCGGCCGAGTCAGAGCCCAGAGGCCAAAAAACTCTGGAGCCCTGACTCGGCTCAGGACTCACAGAGTCCTACTAGGACTCACAGAGTCCTACTAGGACTCACAGAGTCATGTAACTATGATAAAGACCATAAAGACCTTAAAGAGTTACTTGTTCGCTTGTCTGATTTAATAAATAATTTTGTAATGGTGATGATTAATGATGGTCGGTCTGCAATGTACTATCGCTGTTTGTGATAATTATTTCTCTTGCTTATGTGATGAATCTACCACTGTCTCTGATTGAAACTATATTCTCATGCGATCTGGTTTCTTATCCATAGTGGATTACTTACACTGGAACTTGAAGAGATATATAAAATAATCTGCTTGTTAACATAGAGAGATGTCTTTTTTAAAATTACAACTAATGAAATTGCACTTTTTGGAGTAATTCAGAAATATATCTTTAAATTGCACTCTTAGTTTTAAATCAGATCGCACTCTTTGCAAATGCTAATCTCTATAATATAGAGGGCCACCTTTTATTGTTGCCATCACATCTCTTCATGTATTAATCTTTTAACAATTAATATTGTTTTTTATAACTGCTGCCTTAACACATTACTTAATGCTATTTTTATATTTGTTTTTCAATCACTGACTTGCTTTGTAGAAAATCACATTTCCTTCTTTACAAAGGTTTGCTGTTCAAGTTATGAGGATCTTTCAATATGCAATATCAAAGGAAGGTGTTATCAGTATATTGTTCATGTATGTATATGAGTTGTCATGAAGCATATAATGTTCTATCCGACTTGTGGATAATATGATTCTTATCTAAATATTGAACAACATTGAATGTTGTTGATATGATATATCGATCAAGTGTAAACAATATTGCTATTCCTGATATCTCCTTAATATTTATGCGATATGATCTATGCTGATCTGATGGTATATGTTAACCTCTGTTTCTGATGCTTTCTTTAATGTGAATGGGATGTATTTGATGGTGATGGTCTATAAAGACCTTAAAGAGTTGCTTATTCTCTTGTCTGATATAATGATTTTGTAATGGCGATGATGATGATGGTCGGTGTGCAATGTACTATCACTGTTTCTGATATTTATTTCTCTTGCTTGTGCGACGAATCTACTGCTGTCTCTGATTGAAACTATATACTCATGCGATCTGGTTTCTTATCCATAGTGGATTACTTCCACTTAAACCTGTAAGATATATATAAAATAATCTGCTTGTTAACATAGAGAGTTGTCTTTTTAAAAATAACAACTAATGAAATTGCACCCTTTGGTGTAATTCAGAAATACATCTTTAAATCACACCTCTCAGTTTTAAATCAGATCGCACCTTTTGCAAATGCTAATCTCTATAATATAAACTTAGAGGGTCACCTTTTATTGTTGACATCGCATCTCTTCATTTATTAGTATTTTAACAATTAATATTCTTCTTTATAACCGCTACCTTAAACATTACTTACCACCGTTTTTTAATCACTGACTTGCTTTGTAGAAAATCAAGTTTCCTTCTTTACAAAGGTTCGCTGTTTAAGTTATGAGTATCTGCCATTGTCAACTGCATACATGGATCACTGCACATATAATTACAACTAAATTGCATTCTTTCAAGCTATTATCAAATTGACTGTCTCATAACAAGGTGGTGTATTTTATAAGTTGGACATAATAATAGTCTCTGAAGTTGACACGAATGACAACTTTCTAACAACTTGTTTGTAAATGTTCTCTACAATTCTTACTTCTACTTGGTAACTAACTTGAAAGTGCCCTAAGTCTGCCACACCTGGACCAAACACGTGTTTAATACTAGATTGGTTTTCATGTATAGGGTGGGGACATCACATTTTACGTGGCAATTCAAGAGTAACTTAATTGACATGTATAAGAATTTCATTGGTCAAAGTAATATGTAGTTCAAAGCTTCAACTTTTATGGCACTTGTGAGCTATCTTTTTCTATGTTTACAAACAATTATTAAAATAAAATTTTGCCATGCAATCTTGACCCTGTCCACAGGGTTTTTTACTACTGGTATAATATGGAGATCATTAATTTATTATTTTTTAAAACCCCAAGTATGTTCAATTTGATAGGTTATACAAGCAAAGGAAGACTGCCAATTTGAGGGAGCAGAAAATTGCTGGTTGGGTGTGCTGGAAATTGTAGTGCAAAAAAAGGATCTTTTAAAGGATTTGCTGGACAAAATTCAAGACAGCTTGTGTGGAACTGATGGAAGATTAAATTCATCTAGGCTTGGCTCACGGTATCTGTCAAATTCTTTTGCAGTTGTTTTCACTTCAATGTGATTTTTTATAAGTACATGACTATCCATTTTGTGAAACATCGTTCAGTTACAATATGCCTGTATTTTCTTATCTATTTAAGAGTACTAAGAAAAATGATTCAGGAATTTGTATATACATGAATATGTATCAAATCATAAACTACTCAATTGCATAACAATGTAATTTTTGAACCACTGTTCATTTTGCCTATGTCAAAATCATCATTTTTCAAAACAATATAAACATAACATCATTGAACTACTGTTCTTCTTGTCAATATCATAATCATCACATTTTAAAATAACATAAACATAGCATTGTTGAACCATTGTTCATCTGACAATGTAAACATAGCAAAAGAGGGATGTAACATGCCACCTATCTTTCGTGGGAAAATTAGTTATGTCAATCCATTGTATGTGGGTGAAAGAAAATCAAAATACAAGTGAAATGGGCTGCGTTTTGGATTGTAACGAACTCATCATGGTTTTTATCAAAATGGAATGGAAATGCATTATGAAATGCTTAGCATTTGGAATATAATGGAACTCCTTATTCATAATATCAATGGGAAATGAAAGGCATATGTTATTATGAGACAAAGGGATTCCAAGAAGTAAAACGACAGTGAGGTTAGTTTGTAGAGCAGTCACTACTTGATTTGGAAAAAGAAGATTGGGAGCTCAGCTAGAGAGCTAGCAGCAGTCAGCAGGAGCTAGCAAATACTTGTAGCCTTCGGTTATGTGATGTCCCCTTCTAGCTAGAGACATCACTCTAGCTTGTGATTAGCCTATCAGAGACCTTCGTAGGCTAATGAGATTGGATAGAAGGTCCTTTGAGGGATGCATCTTCTTCAGCGGTCAAAGTTTTGCAGGTTTGGCTTTCGTTTGAGGTCTCCAGGACTCCGTATGCAGTACTTACTATTTAGTAAGTCGGAGATGTTAGAGATGGACCCCTGCTATTTTTAGTAAAGGGGTATGGTCGTATGCAGATTCATTATGTCAGCTTCTAGTTCAGACGGCATGCAAAAATGATTAGTAATAATGGAGATATTAATATTTATTTGGCTAAAATAAATATTAATAGTTTGAGCTTATATTATAACTTAAGTGACTTAATGTTGAGGGTCTATTTCTCATCGAATGGGGCCAACTGACTGAATTAATTGAAGGAGAAAAATTAAATGTATTTTCCTAAGTCTAAAATCATTAAATGTATTAATGATTTATTTTTAAATGATTTTATGAGGAAAATCGCAGCTCTCTAGAAGAATCTGATTTAGGGTTTGAAAGGGCATATTTATGCTTGGAAAAGAAGGAAGAAATCATCCATTTTGTTATTGTT
>MU227533.1:1508624-1537435 GCA_018584345.1 Thuja plicata | reverse complement strand
TGTGCTACAGTTCAGTTCTACTTGAAGCCACCTGCGGTAAGAAGGGAGCCTCCCCTATTGCTGAGAGGAGAGAGAAATCTCACATACTGCTGCCTAAAATACACATTTTGCAAGTTGTAGTTTTAGTGACTTGCAAAATATTTAGCCAACAAATAGAAGCTACTTTGAACACATACACAAGTATACATTGATTAGATAAGTATAAAAGAAAATTTTAGCTGAAGAAAATAACACATAAGATATATAACCAGTGTCAAATGTCTTCAAATCTCATGGAGTATGACCATGGCATCAAAAGTTCCAAACAAATATCATAACAAAAGTTAGAAGTCTATTTCTCAAGCTTCAGAGGAGCCTATATCACTCAATACCCAAGTTATCCTACTTGTGCATTTGAGTCCTAGATGATGTTGCAACAATGATTTCTGCTTCTGTCTTAGTCTCAAGCTCAATGCCAAGATAATCCTTGATTGTGGCTTTGACTACAATGATACAGAGATTTGCAACAAGGGATATGTACTTGTAGGTTTTATGATCATAATTCATCATTGGCCTATTACTTGCTTAGACTTATGTGTTGATGGGGGTTGGGGGCAACACCAAATGAGGCTGGGGTCTTGTGGTAAGAGAGAGAGGTAGAGAGATAGGTCTAGATCTTGGGGGTGAGAGAGGATGGAGTGAGATAGAGAAAGGTAGAGAGAGGGGATAGAGGAAGAATGATAAGGAGAAAGATAGGGTCTAGAGTTCAAGGGAGATAAAGAGAGTGAGAGAATGTTGACAGGAGCTTGTTGATTACTGAAAATGACTAAGTCTGAAAATTATAAGATCTTCTAAAAACTAGAATCAACATTATAACTTTTAGAGATTTGAAACCACTCTCAAACATCTTGCCAATATATACATGAAATATAACTTAAAAGAAAGGAAAAACACATATTGAAATGTGACTTATACTTAAATGTTATATTTCATGTATATTTTCTGATTAAGAGAATGAGACTAACTTGAAGACAAATATGGGGAGAATCCTAAATGGGCATGTCAAAAACCAAACAAGCATTGAAAAGTTGAAAGTTATTGTTAAAAAAGTAACAAAAATGTCAAAAAAACACTTTACAATTTTGTTTTCTTTACACTTTGCAAAATTATAAAAAAGATAAACAATAATTTGATTTTTGCAATGACTATTCTCAACATGAACCAATAGAGAGAAAGATGAATGATATTTTTAAAAGTATTAAATAAAAAAATAAGTATAGAGTCTATAGACCATAGAGTTAAGTTAGTAATTCTAGTTCTGATACAGGTTTGGGTATGCGGGTTTGGCAAGTTTTTTTTTGCTTGGGTTCCGGTTCCGAATATATATATATATATATATATGTATATATGTATATATATATGTGTGTGTGTGTGTGTATGTATGTATGTATAAAATTATAAATTTATATATACATCATAGATTCATACATGTCATTCATCATTGGTTCAAAACTCCAAACCTATAATAATAATAAGAAGTTAGAAGCGTGATACTCATAAATCCATGATTGCCAATAAAATACCTCATATATCATAATCATAATTTGCAAAAGTCTCAAAATGTCATTACACAATGAATATTCAAATTCATCTTCATTATGATCACATGAGTCAAGTTTAGCATTTTTTTTCAACTTATTTGAAGCCCAAGTCGTGCCACTCACTATGTCTGTGTCATGTGCAAGAGCTGCCTCTTGTTCATTTGTAGAGACTTGGGCAAGTTGTGCAACCGTGGCATCTAAATCAGCACACTCAAGGGCTAGATCCCAATTCCTTGTCACACCCTCACGGTAATCCGGTCTCTTATGTGATAATAGGTGAAGGTTGGAGTGTGTGTAGACCAAATTCTCTGTTTTTTTTGCACCCAAATGATTGTGCTTGACCGAGTGGATGAAGGCGCATGTATTCAAATTCTGCTTAGCTGAAGAAGAACTTGCAACCTGTTAAGTTTGCATACAGCATCTAGTATTTAATTTCAATATGATAGCATCATGATCAAATGAAAAACAATGATAAAAAAAGGATACATACTTGGGAGCGAACTTTAATTGAAAGAGGCTGCAAGAAAATGGAGCCTTGATCGTGTACATATCGCCATTCATCAACATCCATTCTATAATGAGCATGAAGAGAGGTAGTGTAATGATATTTGGGAGACACAATTTTTTATATATTAAAGATAGTTAAAAAAGAGAGTACATCATAAGGCTATATCAGCATTCTGACTAACTGATCAAACATAGACCACCGAGTATCTATCACCTAAACTAGCAGAAGTATATCTTCTTTAATTACATTGATTACACAACAAAATAAACTAGATTTACGAGTGTCTTAAAACAACAAAAGGAGGTATCATATGTATATGGGGTCATCATGTGTTCCATGACCCGATGACATTATGATTATTACTACATTCAGCTATATCATTTATCAAATACCCCCAAAGGAGGATCAATTCCAGGAGGAACATTCACAGCAGCCTCCTAGCCTGGCGCATCCGGTGCTTTGCAAGCCTTGTTCTTAGCCTTGATCTTTTCCTTATCTATCCCTTTGTCTTTAATGAAGTGGTTCAGTATATCCAGCTCCTTTTGGTCCAACATGTCTCTGTAGGTATTAAAGTAGTGGGCTGACCGAATGTCTGATTTGTAGATCAGAAGAGCTCCCTCTTGTACAAGAATCATGAAACTTCTTTTTGGTACTTCTAAGACTGCTGAAACCTGCAACATGATTGAATGATGGGTGAGTTTATAGCTAAACTCAGTAAGTCTCCTCTTCTTTTCCTGAAAGACTTCTTTATTTCTTTGTTTCCAAAGGAACCACAAAACCTCAACAGAAAAAAACAGCGCAAAACTTATTCATCTTATCATCAAAAGAGTCAACATACCCAGCCGAGACCTCAATCCATGACAGACCTGGGTGAGAATTCCAATAAACAAGAGACCCAGAAAAGATAGACCAAACCAAGCAAGTGAACTGACATTCAAAAAAAACATGCTCAACAGTCTCAGGAACTTTGCAAATAGAACAAGAGAGAGGGAGGACACCAACAAAAGATAGAACAAAACCAACAACAATTTTTTTAAGCAAAAGGAACCACCAAAAATAGGACTTTTTTGGTTCAACTAGTTGATGCCACAAGAGATTAAGAACAAAATGCCACTTTGAGTCTGGCCAGTCTAAAGCCCAGCATTGATTTATCCATCTGAGGATATTTGAATCCTCCTTTAATATGTCGTAAATCTGCCTGGTAGAGATATCAAGAAGTGCAGATCCATCCTACCATTTAAGATGCCTCAAGAAAGAATCGATGTGCATAATCTTACCTGGAAAGAAGCTCCCAGTAGCCTTCACAATCAAAGTATAAGTTTTCTTATATGAAGGGGGAATCCCAAACTTATCCCGTAATTCCTGCCAAGACCCAAGACGGCTGCCAATTAGAATATCCCCAATCAGGGAGATGCCAAGGGAAGCCCATTGTTTAGCAGAGCAGCTTTGGGTTAAAGCAAGAGGTTTGTTAAACTGGATGCCCCACCACAGAGATCTATCCACCACAAAAAAGGTGGGAGAGCCTCATAGTTCCTCTGAAACATAATAGCCCTCTAACTTGGGTTCATGCCTTCCAAAGTGATGCAAATATATTAGAGCCAAATATCTTAATGTCAAAGTCTCACATGAGCATATCACACAAAGACAACTCCTTCCAATTCTTACCTTTCCTGGTTCTAGATCTCACGTTATTTCTAATTAGCACTTTCCAGGGCTCATTACCTCGTAAAGCTTTGTAGATCAATTTGGAGGCAAGAGCGGCCCCATGTGATTTTAGGTCTCTAAGCCCCAATCCACCAACCCTCTTGGGCATACAACACTAGTTCCAATTAACACAATGTCTCTTTCTAGCCCCCAAACCATTAGACCGGAGAAAATCTCTCATAATCCTGTCTAGCTTATTAACCTAATAACTCGCAAAGAGCTAGGTGTAAGAGTAGTATATTGAGTGGGAAGCCAAAACCTTCTGGACCACATGCACTCTGCCTGCTAAGGATAAAAGATGTGTCTGCCATTTGTGATGCTTCTTTTCCACCTTAGAATAGACTCACTCCCACATATCCTTTGAAGAGGGGGAGACTGCAAAAGGGATCCCCAAATACCGAACAATAGGATTAGGCCCAGCCCAAACCCATCCCGGGGATGGAATCCAATTTGGGGCAGAATCAAACCAACCTAGGACAGTGGATTTATGAGGAGCCACCTTCGCCCCAAAGGCCAGACAGAAAATTGCAATCTCTCCATAACATTATCAAAGTTTTCTTCGGAGATCTCCAGGAAAAGGGCAGTATCATGAACAAATTGGACATTAATTAATTTCTCATGGTTGGGAAGTGTGATCCCCTTCATAGGAGGGTCAAGATCAAAAGCTCTAATAATATAAAACAACGCATCTGCAACAATCACAAACAGGGCAGGTGCAATTGGGCACCCTTGTCTTATGAGCGTTGTAGTAGAATAGGGTGTCAAAGTTCCCCATTAACGTCTATCACCGTAGAAGAATCTTTGAATAGATATCTATCCATCTACAAAAGTAGGGTGGAAAGCCAAAAGCCTTAAGCATACCAAGAACAAAAGGACACTCAATCCTATCATAGGCCTTTTCAAAGTCAAGCAAGATCATAGCAGAGCTTTGACCATCTTCCTTCACCCAATGTAAAGCCTCCCAACTAGTGATCAAATTTTCTGGAATATACCTCCCTTTTATGAACCCCGTCTGAGTAACAAATATGATTGTCCAATAACCCAACAATCCTTCTAGCAAGAGTTTTGGCTATAATTTTGTAAGATAAATTGAGAAGGGTGATCGGTCTCCAGTTTTCGATTTGAGTTTCATAACCACTTTTTGGAATAAGTTTAATCACTCCCCTATAAATATTCTCTCCAAGGGATCCATGTTCATAAGCATCATTATAAATTTCCCAAACCCTGTCAAGACAATATTTCGAGTTTCATTATCATCACATAGCTTTGTAAATGCAGCCTTGTAGCCAAGAACAACTCCCGCATCTCTATATGGTGCCACCCTCCTTGGTTGTGAAGCCATCTCTTGGCTATAAAACCTTGGCGACAAAGTAGATTCCAAGAGATGTAAGGGGGGGTCATTTTGTTCCAAGAGTCAACAATAATTTTTTCCACAACTTTGAAAAATGTATTTGTATTTTCCTTGGCCACTATTTTTTTTTTATGTTCTCCACCATGGTGTCCATGCCATCATAAATTTCACCCAAACATGGGCGGTTAGTATTAGCATGCCTAATCACGCTTATGATTGGCTTGGTGAATTTCAAAACATATTCCCCACGATCCCACCATTCATCATCAAGGATCAATGCTTTTACTTTTTGGGCTCTTTTTGTGTTTGATTGCCTCCATACACTCCACAAAGTGTTGATGACCATAGCACTCAAGGCCTCTCACACCTTCAAAATTTGTCTTAAGACGATTGTGTGAGATGCAAATAGTGTTTTAGCAACCTAACATGGCATAAAACATACATGTCATATATCAATTTCAACTATAAATTGTTAAAAAATTAAAACTAAAAAATAAAAGCAAACGTAAATTATCTTCAACAACTCCAATGAAGAGAAGGTTATGAATATGAATTTTGTCATGTGATGATTAGTCACAAACATTTGTGTCTCATTGGCCTCCATGTAAACTTTTTCGACCCATTCAATTTGAGTGCCAATCTTTTGCATGATTAAATTGAGTGAATGGACTGTATATGGTGTCCAAAAAATGTGATTATATGTGCCCTCCGCTGTAGCCCCAACTGCACTACAATTATTTAGCATCGTTTGTTATGACTTGGACAACACTTGTAGCCCCCACCATCTCAATTGATTCCATGAGGATATTGGCAATGAAACTTGCATCTTTGAGTTCCCCTCACAATCCACTGCCTTCAAGAACATTGCCCCTTTAGGGGACACTACTATAACATTGATCAATGACCTATTCTTGCAATCTTTCCATCCATTAGAAATGATGGACATACTTGTTTTCATCCATGTATCCTCTCTCACTCTCAATTGTGTCTCTACCGAGACTTTCTCCTTCACCAATAAGGTGGTTTGCACCTTTTCATACCCGGGGTTAACATAATCAGGAGGTGTATTGCAAAGGGTAGTCACCATCTCTTGCCAATAAGGTAATCTAACAAGGTTTAATGGAAGTCCATTGGCATAAATGCAACGAGCAACACTTTGATCAGCAATCTCTCTAATTTCTTTTTTGAAGGCCGCATCCAATGGGCCTCTTTTCCGTGTAACGATTTCTGGTTCAGAAGGTGGTGGTATTGGCAAGAAAGGGATGTGGGCTAGTGGATTTTACCAAGCCACTAGGAGGTCTCTTCGAGCCTGTGTTGGCAAGGGGTTGAGTTGTCTTTGCTCTGTTGCTTCTCCTATCAGCTCCCTCTTGCTCTCTAATATACTATAGGATTAAATGCTTTGGCAAGCCATTCCCATCAGTCCCCTTACAAGGTTTCATTCCTTTTCTAGGAGTGCAATAGAAGTGAACTTTCACTTGAAAGTATGAGCTTGAATACTCTACGTTGCAATGGTAACACGACCAAATCAAACTCCCACCACCAGGTAGTGCCCTAATCATTGTTTTATAATACCAAAGTGGTGAAGCTGCAGCAATTTCAAAATGGTTCACCCCAGCAACTGAACGAGAGCTTCCACTTCCACTTCCAGCCATTGTGACCAACTCTGAATAATGAACCTAAAACGAAAAAGAAAACTCAAGACATAATTGCAAAAAATTGAAAAATAATTCGACATTATAACCCTTTAATATGCATACAAAGTATAAAAGAGCATTGAAAACTTATTTAAAAAATTATAAAAAAAACTTGAAAATTTAAAAAAATCTTGAAAAATTCATTGAAAACTAGAACAGGATGAAGATTCACTCACTTTTGTCCGCTAAATCTACCTTCCCCAATGATTCCTAAACCTTTGATGCGTGACCTAGTCCTCCGTAGCGTTCACCTTCAAAGAAAAATGCTACAGCTGTAGAACAAAGCAAAAATGGTGAAATATGTTTGAGAGAAGGATGAAATATCATTAAATGAACAAATACATGCCTTAGAGGTCGAAATTAGGGTGTTGAATCACATTTTAGGTTTAAAAGAAATAAAAAATGGCATGTGGGGCCCATTTTTTTGATGCCCATAGGCTTGGGTTCCCATGGGTCCTTCTCGGGTACCGCCTGAGTCCTTCCCTGGCAGCCAGGTTCCCCTCTGGGATCGGGAACAGAACCTGGATTGGACCAGGATTAGGATCTGAGCCAATTGCAGGGACCCGGTAACATAGCCATAGAATTGTCACTCAAACTTTTTAATTCTATATAATGATTGGTTGAACTAATTAAAAAGTTGGATGCAATGGATACATTAGTATTTCTGCCGTAGGCGGGAACTAATAATATATAAATATATTGAATTTTAATATTAATATAATCATGTTAATATATATGTACATATTTTAATTCATATTTATATAAATGGGTATTAGATATATTTTTTAGTTTACTACATTTACTAAAAAAAAACTTTACAAATGTTAATTTGGATCAACCCAACCCCAAATTCTTTTTTTGAACGAACCCATGAACTGAACCAGTGAATGCAAACCCGCACCAGTACCAGGACTGGTAACCTAGTTAAATCAGACTCAGATAGTGGAAAAACTTAGAAATTCAAATAAAAGAAAAAGAAAAAAAAGTTTTTTTCTTTCTTTTGAATATTTTAAGTTGATTTTCAGTTTCCTCCACAGAGTTGGCCGAGTCTGTGAGTCGAGGGTGCAGACCTGCCAAGCCTGATTCAGACTCGGGTCCATGAGGTCTCACTAAGACTCACCAAGTCTTAATACTATGATTTTTCTAAAGCATGCTGGGATAACTTTCTACAGTAGAATTAAAATTTAAAAATCTGTATAATCACGGGCATACATGAGATAGGTGTAACCAGTAAAAAATAAATCTGTTACATTTGAGCATTGTAAATGGAGGAACAATGTTTTCCTGTAGACTTGGAAAATGTCTTAGCAAATGTTTGAAACGCTATAATAAAATCTGAATTTTCTTGAATGCAGGAAGATATAACAAAGTAATTTATATGATGGATACTTAGGCCATGGAATCCATCATGCACATGGAATTTCTTAGAAAAATTATTACAGGAGACTCAAAATGCTTAAGATGAATTTGGTTGGAGGCTTAGGTGCATATAAATAGATGAGAGGAACTACATTGCATGTAGTGGTGATTTGTTGGCAGATCTCACATCTAGTTTATGGCAAACTTTTCAGCAAGATAGTCGAATATCAGTTGAGCTTCCCTGATATTTACAGATTCCACTATTGCTACAATTGCTTTTTCCAAATGTTTTGTATCTCATTACATGCTTGATTGTTGAAATATCACCTCAATATAAAGAACACCAGTTGCTCAAGTATTCACATTATCCAACATGTTCAATTTGTGAACCAAAATTTATAACTTTGTAAGGGGATGAACTAAATGCTGCTCTTTGTTGGTTGGTATTTATAGTGCTTCTTAGACAGATAGCATCATTTGTTGTCTCATATTGGTTCATATTTTAAAAAAAATGCTTAATGTATTTCAGGCTATGCGGAAAGAGTTCACGTTGGCAAGGTTGTTGTCAGTGGCACAAGCTCAAGTGATGCGTGCCCATGATGAACTTAAGATGGCAATTTCACGCTTGCGTTTGATACATCCTGGAGAAGAAGTTGGTACCTTGGGAACACTATGTGAAGAAGACTTGGTACCTACATGTGTACAATTAACTGGGGAGAAATTTGTTGCTTTGACAGAGTTATCTCGTATGAAAGGCCAACTTAGGTACTTGAAGGTATATGTCATAACACATAACTTTAGAATACTTACTATTTAACACGACTTTTCAACATGAGTTTTTTTTTCAAAGAAAATTTTGTATTTTGTTCAAAAGTATGCTTGTGTGGTTGGAAAAGAGGGTACTTGATGCATTTTACATAAAAATTAGGCACCTTATTGGTATGCTCCCTTGCAGCCTTGCTTTTTGGTTCAATTTTGCTCTACATACAGATACAGGGTTTGTTCATTGTTGGTACATTCTGAGTTTTGCATGTGCAGGATAGATTTGTCTAGGCATGTCCATGGATGTATTTGGGTGAATGCAGGCTGCAAATGGAAAATCTAGAATGTACCTTTAGACAATCCATGGGTTTTTCCACAACAAAGATAGTCATTGCATTTTTCATTTTAGGGTGTTTTTTTTCCATTATGTATTCTAAATGATGAATGTGTTATCTGTCATAGAAATGATGACTAACAAAGGGCATTTGGCCCTGTTTTTGTAGATCTTTTATAGAATTTGGTCACTATAAGAGCAAGCTGCAACCTCAGTAATTGCATCTTATTTTCTTGGCTGTATAATTTATAAGGATGGTAGGCTTGAAAATACTGCTGGTGGGATTTGGTTTCAAATTTACTTCATCTTTTTTATGTGAATTAGAATGTGTTAGCATTTTAGTTTGTCCCTCTCAACAGAACAGAACCCTATGGTAGAACTCTATTTGAAAGAGTGAAAGAAATAATACATTCACTTATATGGAAAATTTAAAACAAAACTTAGAACTAGTCGAATTTCTCTGATTATAAAGTATAAATAAATTTGAAGGAAAACCTGTCTTTTGTTCTCAATATAGGGCACAAGGATATTCAAGACTTCCATAGAAGATGATATTTTATGTTTTTGGACTAATAGGGATCGTATAGAATGCCACAATTACCAACTTCAAAGGAACCTACAAAGTCGGCAAATTCAATGAAGTGATTTAATTTGATTAAGTACAAATGCACAAAATTTCAAGGAATTATGTGGAAAGCCACAATCATCCACTTCAAAGAAATTTTCAAAGCTTGTGAATTGAGTAAATTGATTCGATCTACTTAAGTACACACACACAAGATTTCACCAAAGGACTTTAAACTGCAGTTTTAGCAGAAAAATATGTTGTCCTCAATTTTGTATTCGCAAAATTGGGGCAATCCTATGGAAAATTCTGTAGGATAAACTCTCTAAGGCGTTTCCTTAGTTATTTTGTTTGACTTTGGTTTTGTTTTCGCCCTACGATTGTAGCATTTTCAATTCCGCTCATTTTGAGCTATCTTAGGCCTCAAACGGAGTTGTCTAGCTAAAGTTATTAAGGAATTACACTTCTGCCGGTGGGTTTTTCTGGACGACTGCATATCCTTGTTCTTTAATTAAAATTTCTCATTAAGTGGGCTTTTTATTGACAATTGCATGATGTAAAAGATGCCAATTACATGTGAAATGGATTGAGAACCCCATTTTAAAATCTCACATCATTTCGATGAAATTTATATATAGTTTTTAATGAATTTCTAATGTGAAGGTGGACTTTTTAAGTCTTGTTACATATCTCTCATTAAAGCTATAAACTACATGTCAAATTGAATACATTGATGGAGATTTTTAAACCACTTACATGTATTTTCATCTATTTGTATATGTTTTTTAATTCTTAAAATGCATCATTAAGTCCCCAAGTGTTTGCATATAAGAGCTTGGTGGCGATTTTTAGAAAGAATGCATATGTAATTACATTGTAAAAGTGCTATGTAACTACATTGTAAAAGTGCGTTTATACTCACTTTAGAAGTGCTTTGTGTATTCAAGTTATAAAGTGGCGATTTTAAGGAGGAATGCATATGTTTTTAACTCTTTAAACATATGTATATGCACTTGCAAAATGCGTTCTAACTCATTATGATGCTGCACTTCCTCTTTAAGAGCTCAGGTGGCGATTTTTCTCCAAGATGCAAATGTTTTGCAGTCTTTTATAACATATGTAAGTCACATAGTAACACCTGCTTTTGTCTTGAAGTAATGCAAAGCACTTTGGCGGCGATTTTGGGAGTGATTGCATGTGTTTGAACACATGCGTATGCTTCTATAAAGCCCGTTTTCAACCATATGAGTGGCGTTTTCTTTATAAGTGCTTGGACGGCGATTTTTGCTTCATCTACATGCAAAACAAGCATGTTTTGAACCTGCATTATGTCTTAAACAGCTCGTCTAGGGCACGTTTTAATGGTTTCAATACAAGTTTCAATACAAGTTTTCCTACTTGTATCTTAGTCTAAGAAACCCGCCTAGGGCACAAAGTGGAATTTTCATCGTGCTTTGCATCTTGCAAAACACATTCTTCATTTCAAAGCGCCTATTTTGGACGTGATTGCATCTTCATTCGATTTGCAGATTTGAAACTTTCAATCTTGTTGCTATAATCTTGCATTTTGTTTCTCAATCGTCTACACTTGTCAAGGTTTTATTCTTGACTTGGAAATGCATTGATTTCACAAGAAGAGTTGTCAAAATTATTGCCTATATAATTATGAGCAATCTCATGAGACATTGCCTAAAGTCACAATTTTGTAAGTTGTGGTCACAGTGACTTACAAAATTTTTAGCCAATAAAATAGACATACCAAAGTATATATAATGTCCCCTTTATTTGGACTTAAAAGTAAATTAAATAATTAAAATTTAAGTTGTCAAAAAATAATAAATTTAACAATTTAATTTAATTATTTAATAGAGCAATTAAAGTTCAAAGTAGTCTCTGAGCGTCTTTTTTTTATTGATAAATAATATTTTTAAATGAAACACAGTTCAAATTTAATGCTTGCTTTGCCTGGGTGAGTTGTTTCTTTTGAGAGTTTAATGATTGAAATGAAATACACTAAAGTTGGGTGAGTGGCTTACACAGGTGTCGATACATTTTGAAGGGAGATATTTTATATTTGATGGTTTTCGTGGAAAATAATAATTTTTGCAAGTGTGAACATTAGGAATGGAGATATAGTCTTATTTACCAATACGCCTTCATCATTGTGCCATGAGAACGATTTATTAAAGTTATTAGACTATGGTGATTATTTCAATATAGTAACAAATCAGCTGAAGGAACAACATGCATTTGTGTTTCTTATCGGGCTATCCAATGATTGCTTTTCTTCTATGAAGTCTAGTACGTGCATATAGGGGCCTGGTTTGGGTCCGAATCGTACCGGATCCGAATCGAATTGGGTCTGGGTCCCGACCAAATATGCCTATGGGTTCGGACAAGATCCGTGCCCACGACGTGTGGGTTGATGCCGGTCGAACTCGGGTGGACCACCCCATATTTGATCAAACCAAGTTCGAACCCGACCAGAAAAGTGACGACCAAGACATTTTTTTTGCAAATTTTATATTTTGCAATCTGTAACCCTAAAAAGGTGATTTAAACTTACTTGTGTTGGGTTTTATGGCTCATTTGGTGTGCAAATAGATTGTTTTCTCTTGAGGTGGAGCAAATAGGTGGTTAAGCAAGAGGGAGTTGGAAGATTGATTTGTGAATCTTCATTAAGTGTTTGTGCCTCATTCCTACACTTTTGCAAGCTTCTAATGGGTGAGAGAGGTAAGCTTTTTTTCATTTAATTTTGTTTTTGTTTAAGGTTTTAAATTTTTTTCATTTCTCTTTTATTGTCCATAAGATCTGCCTATTTTTTTCCCCACTCTTGTTTTTTATTTTGAATGTGTATAAAATTTTTTGCCATAGGAACTTGGTGTAGGAACACCCTAACAAGGAAGAAATCCTTCAATTCCTGGGATGAATAACTCTCCTAGGACCATGATGAAGAAATAAGAGTCCATTGGACTCAAAGCTTGTAATAAGATACACTTCGTAAGACCCTTTGCCAAGTAGGTGTTTCTATAAACCTCTTGGTCAAAGTTGGTCAAAGGATCACCTAGAAGGTCAGTTAGGCTATGTTTAGAGTCTTTACCTATGTTTTGTTAGGTTTGGTTCATGTGGAACCCCAAATGTGAAGAAAGTGGTCGAATTACTCATTGGGAGCAAAAAGTGCAAAATTGCACAAAATGTTGTCATGCAAAAGTTGTCAACTTTGCAACTTTTTGCAAACTTTTGTAACTAAATCCCCAACGGTCACAACCTTTTGAAAACCAGTTGTGGACGTTGGGAAATGCCTATTTGAACCCCATTTGGTCAGGTCAGAGGCATGATGATGTAATTTTGGCATTTAATCAATAAAATACACACTTTTCCTTGTAATTCTGCGAGTGTTTTTGATGGTACAGACTGGTACGGACAAATGAGGATCTGAGACCAATTGCAAAAGTTTGGTATTCGTGTTAGCCTTCATTTGAAACTGGTTTGCGCTTTTGGGGAGTTGGGAGGAGCGAGATAACTGATTTTCTCTCAACAGAGGTCCAAAACCGTAGCCAACCTAGGGTTTCACAGAGAAATGCCAATTCCTCATATTACCACCATCAAAAAAATCTAAATCTTGGTAAGATGAGGCCTTGGCATATGTACTTTATGGTTTTGGAAGTGATTTGCAGGTTGGAGCGTGGTTGGTGTGGATTTGAGCGCAATTAGGTAGACATCTCTATGTGGCCACCTATGCACAGTTTGGAGGATTGAGAGGCTGGAGCACTTCGGGGTGGAACCAAGACCTAAGGACTTGGATTTGGGAGTTTTAAGACCTATCCTAACTAGATGTATGACTGGGAGAATCTTGGAGTGAAGAAATAGAGTACTTCCTTTGTAAATGTACCCAATTAGGTCTATTAGGCCTATTGGAGAATCTAAGGATTGAGGCACTAAAACTCATGATCTAGTCCTATGCTTAGAGGTCTTTTATGTTACCCAGAAAGGGTATTCAAAGCTATATAAACAACAATAATACCTTGATGTTGCATGGAGTTGTACTCGAAAAACCTTCTGGAAAAGGCTACAAGGACTAGGACCCCCCAAAGAAGGAAGTACCCCCTCAGACTTTAATAGTGAGGATTGGTCTGTTGGATCGTGTTCCATAATGTCCAAATTGACAATTTATCAAGTGGTTTCAGCCCATTCAGTCATTTGTGTACTTTGTCATACTTTTGACACATTTGCCCTTTAGGGTCACTTGGTGTCAAGTGGAGAACTTAAGCTTGCACTGACTATGATTTGGAGCCTAGTAAGTACTTGGGGCAAGGAAGTATGAAGACCATAGAATGGTGTTGTTAGGACTTGGAATGAGTATCAAAGGTGTGATCCCTTGACTGGTTTCCCTAGAACCATTGGTGGAGCAAGCCAAAGATGGGCTTGATGTGAGTAGTTGTATCTCACATAGAAGGGAAGTTTCCAAGTTATTGGAATTTAGATTTGATCTGTCAGGGGCTCTACATCAGAACTACAATGGCATCTACCTCTTCCTCCGTGGGCAATAATGAACAACAAAGAATAGATCCAAATTGTGATTCTCCTTTGTGGAAGTATGTTGATATTATAAGACCCATTCTAGTAGGTGGTGGATTCGGTTGGAAATGTTAGGGTTGTGATATAGAAAGGAATAGTTCATATTATCGGGTCGAGGCTATTTGTGTGGATACCTTGGAAGAGGAGTCTTGAAATTCCCTAGAAAAAGGGAGCACCTATACCAAATGAAACAATATTAAAATATATCATGGAGCATGAAGTAGAAGAGAGAAGCACATAGACAATTTGCCCACTAAAAAAAATCAAAGGAATGCAATCCCCATCTTCAAATATTGTGATAGAAGACCACCCCTTTTATACTACCGCAGGTGAGCCTGAAACTGAAACTCAAGCATCTGTTCCACGCAATAGAAAGGGATCTTTGGAAACTTCATTTGAAAATGAGAGTCGAGACATTGCCGACCAAGATATAGCAAGACTTATGTATGCAAGTGGGTTGTTTTTAAGTGTTGTTTGCTCCCTATACTGGAAGATGTTGAGGAGCGTCAATGAAGATCCAAGAGGGTATAAGGGCCCCGGTTATGAGAAAATACGCACCAGCTTGTTGGAAAGAGGGGTCAAGGGGGTTGAGGATGCATTGAAGCCCGTAAGGGATTCATGGATATAGACAGGGATATTGATTGTTTTGGATGGGTGGAAAGATGCAAGAAATCCTCCCTTGATAAATGTCATAGCGGTGTCCCCTAAAGGAGCAATGTTTTTGAAATTCGTGGATTGTGAGGGGCAAGTAAAAGATGGGCAATTTATTGCTAATATTCTCATCTTTGCCATTGAGTTAGTGGGACCTAGAGATGTTGTCCAAGTCATAACGAACAATGCAAAGAATTGTAGAGCAGCTGGTTTGTTGGATGAAGAGCGATATCACCATATCTTTTGGACACCTTGTGCGGTCCACTCGTTCAATCTTATGCTACAAAAGATTGCGAACAAAATTGGGTGGATCAAAGAGGTTTATGTAGAGGCTTAGGACATCCAGATGTTTTTCACAAACCGCCACATGAATTTAGGAATTTTCAGATTATTCTCAAGTTTGGAGCTATTGAAGGTAAGTGAACTTGAAATTGAAGTAGTAATTTAATTAAAAAAACTTAAAATTTGTATTTACATTTTCTGATTTTCATAATTTGATTGTGTAATGTGTATTCTTTTTTAAACTTTGTCTCTATTTAATTGTATTTTTTTCTCTCATTTCTATTACAGGTTGTTGATACCCATTTTGCATCAAACTTAATCGTCTTGAGACAACTTGTGAAAGTAATAGTGGTATTTTGCAATATGGTGATTAGTAAGAATTGGTCTATATGGAGGCAAAGTAATACTGAGAGGGCAACGAAAATTAAGCAAAAGATATTGGATGACTCATGGTGGGAACATGTGGACTATCTTCTTCACTTCACCGAGCCCATTATGGGCTTGCTTTGCTACATTGACATGGATATACCTTGCCTTGGAGAGGTGTATGATGGCATTGTCTCCATGCTTGAGAAGATGAAGACAATCATACATGACAAAGAGCAAGACCCTAAGGAGACCTTCAAACAATTGCAAGCAATTGTTGTAGAATGATGGAACAAGATGACAACTCCTCTACATTTGCTTGCCTATGCATTGATTTCCTTCTACTACCTGTCCGTGGGTGATAACAAATATTAGACATACTTTAGCAATTGAACAATGATTGGGAAATGAAAAATCCCGCTCCTTACATTAAGAAAATATTCAACAACATCATTCAACATGGGTTTCCAAAAGATTGGGCAACCAATCGAGTAGTACCTCTCTTCAATAGTGGATATGCAAACAATTCTATTGACTACTAGATCATCATGATCAATCCTTTGTTTGCAAAGTTGTCTTGAAGAATGGTTGAGCATAAAATCTACAAGTGGGTAGAAGAAAAAGGTAAAAGGGTGAAAAAGGAAAGTAGGTTTTAGAGTCTTAGACCAAAAAATTCAACAATAGATTGTGGGATTGTTTTGAGACATATCATTCAAAAAGTATGGAACAAAAAAGAAGCTTACCGTTGTTTTTTGGACTTAAAGAAAGCTTTTATCATGGTTCCTAGAAGTAAATTATGGATTAAGAAGGATCTAGGAATACTAGAACATAAGAGTGTCATTCAATAGATTATATGCATACTCATGTGAAAATCAGAAGTCAAGTTGTTGTCTTGAAAGCTTTAAAAGTGATGTTGGAGCTAAGAAAGGACGCTTTCGACAAATGAGAAGAATGGATAAAGTTGCAAGATGGGATAATAGTAAGACCCCTTTGGGTGAGTATGTTGTGAACCTTCTTTTGTACATTGACGATTTCATTGTGATTACAAGGCCATATCAAGGGTTATAAGACCACTTAAATGACTCTTCTCACTCGACAGTTACATTTGCGTGAAATTTTTGAAGTTAGTTCAACAATTCCATTTTGTGCAATCCCTTGGACCCCTTTTGTGGCCATTTGTTGGACATTAATAAATTTATCTTATCTTATCTTATTTTTCAATCATGGCAGTTGTAGGTGAAACTTCTTTGAGGCATCTGTCAACAAGGTTTGCGAATTGTATATGTTTTGACATTGTGTGTACATATTTGCTAGGCCATTTGTAACTCAATGTAAATCTCTTCAAGGCTTTATGCTTTGTTGAATTCTTGAATTCTTTTATAAGGCCACTATACTTGTGTCGCTGAGAGGAGGGCGTGGAAGATACGTAGACTTCAGCGGCACTTAGGGCAAACAAATGAATGGTTTGATTCCTCTTTTGTTGTCAGCTGTTTGGAGGTTTTTGGAACTGTTGAACTGCTTGATAAATGAATTCAGCGATTCATAGAGTTCATGAACTTGTAAAACCATTGATTAAGTGATAAGATCAGACATTTGATGAACTTTTGAACCATGGTGAAAGTGTATGGAGGTTCAAGGAATAAAAAAAGCTCCAACAAAAGTGTGTTTCAGGTTTTTCACAAGTTTGTGAACTTGTAAAATAATTGAATAAGAATAGCATTAGGGATGCAGGGGGTTTGTGAACTTGTGATGTCATCAATGAGTTGAATAATTTAAAAAAACCCTGATTTTGTTATATGAAAATCTTCCAAGTGCTATAATTGTATATGTCTGCCAATTTGGAGGTTTAAAATCTTTTAATGTTAGAAACCTTCTTCCACATTTAAAATGTCACGTGCATATGGACCAAAATACCTCATATGAAAATGTGTGATACAAATTTATTGTTATTGTGCTTTGGCAAATGTTGTGATGATCTTCAAACATTTATTGATTGGTGAAGGTGGGTAGGATGATTACTCTATACCAAGCAGATTCTTCTATAAATCCATTTACCAAGATTTTTTTAAAATGATTGTGATTTAGTGCAACTAGGACCAAAATGAAGAACTTCTCAAAATATTCGAATATGATTTATACTTGCAATCCCACCATTATACCTTGTCAAACCATGTTGAGTTGCCCTGTTTAGTGTAATGACAAAACCCTACTTCTGTTTTTGATTTATTAATGAAACTGGAATGTAACAACCTATGTAATCTTGTTTTCAAACCCTATTGTTTATTGCTATGCCTAGTAGATTACATACATGAAATTATAATATAGATGGCAGTGTGTACCAGATATAGGAGTAAATTATATCTTTATTAGCTCGTGAATTTATTACAGAGAAGAAGACCAGAGATGGTCTGCCAAGGATTTCAATTAACCCCACTATACCATACTACCTTCCTTAGTGGTACACAAGATATTTAAAGGACCCGACGGTTGCCAAGAGATACACAACCATCAACCAACCGACACTTACAACTACTCGAGTGGCAACCAACGAACATTTAATACATTGACGACAATTAATACATTGACAAATAACTAATTTTATCAAGAATAGGCATTGCACGTAGACTACACCTATCTTCTGCAAAGACCAAGGTTTATTATAATAGGTCCTAGTTGGGTAGAATCAACACCAAGCTCTTCAAAATTATTAGTGAGTAACAATACCAAACTCTTATATATTCATCATATGACCATAATAGACTTACATATAAAAATAAATATCTATGCTACCTAGGGACGCATCCTCGAGCCTCAAAACCTCACCCCTATTTTTGCGATGTCTCCTAGCCAACCCCATTTTGCCAAATTCTGCGTTCTCAGAACTAGGGGACACTAATGCCTGACACGGGGGACGTTTGACTGTAATGTCCCTTGTCCTATATAGCCTTTTCAAATTGACATTTCCTCAAATTTGCAGTTTTAGCAACATTGATTAGTAGCTCTGAACCAAATAGTGCAAATGCTATAGCTTCAATACATTTATAGGAACATGACCAAATTCAGAACTTGTAATGTTTCAAACATTATTATATTTAATTTTATACACATAGGTATCACAAATTTATGTTGATTTGACCTTAATGGTTTGCATAAGCCCTCACTATCAATGACTCGTAACTAGAATGTTAGAACATAATAGTGACCAGCAGATTCAATCTCCGAATGTGATACTCGACCCTTCACAACAAAGGCTTCTCTATTAATCTTGATTCCAATCAATAATTTAGCCTCGTGGATTGACCAGATATAACGACAATGAATAGCTTGGTGTGATGAAATATATCGACAAAATATTATGTTACAATATACTTTGCTACTGATATTAATCCCCTCAATAGTTTGTTTGCTAATCAAACATTTGATGCTATATGAATGTTGTAGGAACAACAATGTCTTTGATACAACTTGATAATACTTGGAAACTATATTAATGTAATATATGTGGCTCAACTAATATTATGAGTTGTATACTTTTATATTATGTATTCTGTTGTGACTGGTATGCTATGGCTATTCATACATTGATTCCCTGAGATAGTATGACTGTGTATTATACATTTTGCTATAATACTATTTCAATTGCCCTTTTAACACACACCCCTCTTTTTGTTTCTCCTTCCATGGAATCACAAACTCCAGATATAACGTCTCTTAGCGGCTTCAGTAATTGTTGATCTTGTGCGTAGCATCCAATTGGATCCCGATGCCTATATAGTGCTTGTAATTGTCGTCCATTATCAAATGAAATATTATATAAACTTTATAGCTTCTTCATTTGTATTTTCTGTGTGCTTTGCAATACAAATTTTACTGTCCTCCCTATATGTAGAGTGTTTTCATCTTCGCATCTATTAATTACTTTCAGTTGCCATGCCTCTTTATGCGTCTTACTTGATAAGAACAAATTTGGATGGAAGTTAATCCCCTTGTTTACCAACAGGTTGGATTCTTATGCCCATGCTTCTGAAATTATACTACAAACTTGATATACAAGTCCAAGCTATACATATGTTCTGCTCACATCTCCCTTCCAACAACGACACCAGTTTATTAGCCACTGTCAGGAGCAACCATTAAAACGACTCTTTTAAATTGTTGGTTGGATTTTTCCTAGAAGATATCCAATTTGTAGTACGCCATTTTATATCTCCTCACCCCCATTACTTGCTACTTTCTAATCTCCTTTATACTCGACAAGGATGATGAGTTCCATCCTAAGAGACGTGCCCTCTACTAGTCGTATTGTTTCAGGACTATAAATGATTAATCCTTACAATTTGTTTTCTTTAATGTATTTCCTACTTAATGTTTATTTAATTAATTTTAATAATTTGTTATCCTATTATAATATATATTTTCATTTATTTATTATTATTATATATTATATTATTATTTTAATAATATAATATTTTATTATATTAATAATAGGTTCTATTATATTATTTTTATTTATTAATTTTTCTTTTATTACTATTCTTTACTTATTTATTTAATTAAATCCTATTTCAAAATGGGAACATCACAGTCCGCCCTTCCTCAAATTGCTTGCCCTCAAGCAATTATATGTTTTCAACATTCACCAAGAATGTCTTCTTTCAAAGATATGTAATCTTTTCCTTGTAGTAGGGTGCCCTTAGTGGTTCTCCCTTAATCACAGTGTAGTAGGGTGCCCTGATAACAATTCTTCCTTAACTACTGTTGCAATAGGGTGTCCTTAGCAGTTCTCCCTCAAGTACTTCTGCAATAGGGTGCCCTTAGCGGTTCTCCCTTAATCACAACACGGTAGGGTGCCCTTATAGCGGTTCTCCCTTCGTTTCCACTCAATAGGGTGCCCTTAGCGGTTCTCCCTTAATCATAGTGCATTAGGGTGCCCTTATAGTGGTTCTCCCTTAATTGCCATTGCAATAGGTAGGGTGCCCTTTGTTGATGTTTGTAGCTTTGATCAGATAAAGTAGTTATCACTTATATTAATATTATGAGAATAGACTAAATTATGCACATACATATACATACCAATATATATAATAATAATAGATATTATTATTATATATATTGCTATATATTCGTACATTCATAATTGAGAAAAAAAAATATTAATATATTCTCATATTATTAATATAATTAATGTTAATGTTTGTAGCTTCAGTCGTATGATCATTAGAATACATATAATATATGTTGATTAATAATAACATAATATATATGTTATATTATTATTAATCATATGAAATTTAATATTCAATATTAAATTATTCTAAATTAATAATTGATTGATGAAACATTATAAGATTGATTAAATTATAATTAATGGGAAGAGGCATGTCCTTTCTTATAAATAATAATGAATAGACATGTCCCATGAAGGGACATGTCTCTCCTAGCTTAATTCCCAATATAAATGAGAGAGAGATTGTTGCATTTGAAAAATACATACAACATAGAGTGCTATTACATTTGCAGCTATCCTAAAACTTAACATGGTATCAGAGCCAGACTGCAAATGTAAGGGAGTAGTTTGTTGATGGTGAATGTGTGACTGTCTAAGAAAATACAGCCTCAGTACAGGGACCATATCTCACAAATCCACCGTTGGATTTTTCTGAATTTTGGATATGTTGGTTAAAATCAAATTTTGAAGAATTTCACCGGAGCGATTGGAAAGAAAGTGTTGGGTTCAAAAATTATTACGGAATATGTACGGGTCTATGTGAAATTCTTGAAAGCGACTTTCATTAAAGAGATATATTAATTTGTTATGATAGTGGTCAAGCATTAACAAAGAAGCTTGTATTCAAGGAAGGGTGTCTATTTCTAGAAAGAAAGCATTAATTATAGAGTGTCACCTCTCTTGGAGAAATCGAGTCATTTCATAAGAAGACATGAGAATTGTTCAACGATAAGAGTGGGAATTGTACATTGTGGGGGGAGAATAATAACCAATTTTACATTTCCAATTGAACCATTCTTAGTGGGGAGATAATTCAAATCCGAGATGTCTCTTAACCAATCTAAGAAGGTGCTTTATGATTTGATGTATATGGACCTTCATTGAAGCAACTTGTGTCAAGGATGTTGATGTGCAGATAAGTATTTATTATCCTTGAATATTACATTTATCTACTCATTGTAGTATCTCTCGTATTTGTATTTCTATACGTACTATAAAATTATTTGCCTTGATCTTTTCTGAGGATGCTCTTGCAGGAAAAGGAGAATTGACGTCAGATTCAAATGGAGTCTGATGCTCCATCAGAAGCATCATTGATGAGGAGATCAGATGATTGATATTCAGAGGGACTTCGAAAGTCCATATGTGTGACTATATGATTTTAATGGGCCTACCTCCTGTGTACATCATAAGGAAGTGACGACTTCCAAATGATTATCACTTGTATTTGCAGAAGTTATTGGAAGGTGACGACCTTACACTAACTTAAATCGTGATATACATTATTTATAATGTTGAAACAGATCATGATGAATTAAAGCAACAACTAAGTGTTAGATGTCATTAAATTGACGGTCTATGAGTTGTTTGCATAAATATGTCTTGTAAAGCAACAACTAAGTGTTATATGTCATTAAATTGACGATCTATGAGTTGTTTGTATAGATACCTCTTGTAAAGCAACAACTAAGTGTTAGATGTCATTGAATTGACGGTCAATGAGTTGTTTGCATAAATATATCTTGTAAAGCAACGACTAAGTGTTAGATGTCATTGAATTGACAGTCTATGAGTTGTTTGTATAGATACATCTTGTAAAGCAACAACTAAGTGTTAGATGTCATTAAATTGACAGTCTATAAGTTGTTTGCATAGATATATCTTGTAAATCAACAACTAAGTGTTAGATGTCATTGACGGTCTATGAGTTGTTTGTATAGATATATGATAGGTATTTGGTGAATATCATGTGTTGATGTTCTGCAGGCCAATACCTTATTGAGTACTTGGTGAATATCATATGTTGATGTTCGTGATAGGCCAATACTCAGAGGATTTGGTGAATGTCATGTGTTGACATTCTGATAGGCCAATACTCAAGATATCAAATGATGAAAATCTTCTATTGTGATAGACATCTTATGATGGCGGAAACAGATCATAATAGATAGAGCTTGTGGATAGAATCGCCGATGAAGGCAATCCACTTGAGTGCTTGTGGATAGAATCGCCGATGGAGGCAATCCACCTGAGTGCTTGTGGATAGAATCGTCGATGGAGGCAATCCACATCTTGAGACTATGTTTCTATTGATTACATCATGAGGATGATGCTTTTATTGCTTACATCATATGATTGATGTTGTCAAGTGTCATATAAGTGTTGACATTGGATTGATTTATCCTCCCTAGCTAAGAGGGAGTGTTGATGTTTTGTATAGCCATGTTGAGGGTCATAAGTGTTGACACATGAGACCACTACACATTCTGTTTGATCATCCTCCCTAGCTAAGAGGGAGTGTTAATGTTTGTAGCTTCAGTCGTATGATCATTAGAATAAATATAATATATGATGATTAATAATAATATAACATATATTATTATTAATTAGATGAAATTTAATATTCAATATTAAATAATTAAATTATTCTTAATTAATAATTGATTGATGAAACATTATAAGATTGATTAAATTATAATTAATGGGAGCCTGTCCTTTCTTATAAATAATAATGAATGACATGTCCCACGAAGGGACATGTCTCTCCTAGCCTCATTCCCAATATAAATGAGAGAGAGAGAGTGTTGCATTTGAAAAACACATACAACATAGAGTGCTATTACATTTGTAGCTATCCCAAAACTTAACAATTAACTAATCATTCATTTGTTATTTTAAAAGGATCGAATGACATCAAATCTGATTATCGATATGCTTCATTGATTCCATTGTTATTTAATCACCGATTAGTATCGGTTTGATTTGGCATCAATACCAATTGATATCGGTTAATATACAATCACTGATTAGTATCGGTTTGATTTGGCATCGATGCCTATTGATATCGGTAAATATATAATCATCGATTAGTATCGGTTTGATGTAAACACAATCACCGATCGGTTAGACATGAATCGGTACGATTTATTGTTTATGCTTAGTTATCGTGGAAGACATGTTAATGGAGAGACATGTCTCCACACGTGGAGACATGTCTATTCATCAACATGTCTCCACATATATATATGGGCTTCTCATGATCGAACAAGACAAGCATAGACAACATCGAATGCAAGTCTTCTCATATTCGATCAGCAAGTAATTCAGAAGTATTTCTATCAACATTTCTTTTGTAATACTTCCATATTCTTATTGAGTATTAATACTTGAAATATTAGTTGTGAATTCAAAATCTTTTATTTGCTGCATACCTGAAAAGAAAAGACATATATTAGTGAATATACAAAATAAAATTTGCATTCATTTTTCATTTGCTATAAATCTATTTACATTAACATGGTATCAGAGCTTTAGGCTAAGGAAGATCCAATTAGATTGAAGATAGCAAACTGATTAAAACTACAAACTTAGTATAATCACATTCCTCTCTGCATAATGACAAGAGTCAGGTTCAAAGATCGTCTTGAGGGAGCCACAAACTTTGTTTCATGGAAATTTAGAATCATGCTCACTTTGGGAGAAAATGAATTAGACTCATTTGTAAGGGAGAATATACCAGAACCAAATGATAATGATGATATAATTCAGTGGAATAAAAATAATGGAAAGACTATGAAAATAATAGTGGATGCAGTTAGAGATCACTTGTCCCAATTATTGCAAAATATGATATTGCATACCACATGTTCAACGCCCTAGCAAACATGTATGAGATAAATACCACTAGCAGAGCACTCACTCTAAAAAATCAACTTCACCGTATGAAAATGAATAAAGGAGAGACAATTACGTCCTATTTTATGAGGATCACTGAACTGAAGGACCAATTGTCCACCATAGGTCATCAAATAGACAACAAGGAAATTGCAATGATAGCCCTAAATGGTCTTCCTAAATCTTGGGAATCTTTTATTCAATGAATAAGTGCACGTTCCAAATTCCCAAACTTTGATAGACTAAAAATGGATTGTATTCAAGAGGAATCAAGACTAATCACCAGAGGAATAAATCAAGACTCTACAAATGAAGACATCCATGTATTATACTCCAAATCCCACAAGAAGGGGAAGAAGAGAAACATGAAAATGAAGAATGATAAGGGTTCAAATGAGAAAGGCTCCTCCAAGAAGAGAAGAGACATGTCACAAGTGCTGTGTTTCAGATGTGATCAATATAGACATTATGCCATGAAGTGTCTAGATAGAACAAAACAACAAGCCTCCTTTGCTAAAGTTGGAAAGGCTAGCCCGGAAAAATACTCTGAGAAGTATGTGTTCTATTCAACCTTGTCAAGCCAAACATCCAACAGCCCCAACACTTGGGTGATTGATAGTGGAGCATCCCGCCATATCATAGGATACAGAGAATACCTAGATACTCTTGTGGAAAATTTTGATGAGGAGGTGACCATCAAAGACGACTCTAACTATCTTGTTAAAGGGGTTGGAACCTGCACCATAAATCTGAAGTCAAGCATATCACTTCAACTCACTAGAGTTCTGTTCGTACCAGGGATAAAAAAGAATCTTGTGTCCATCTCAGCACTTGAAGACAAAGGGTACAAAATAATGTTCATGGAAGGAAAAGTTTTGGCATGGCCAAAGAACTCCACCATCAAGAAGGCTCTATCTATAGGAGTTAGGTATGGAACCCTCTACAAGCTAAGCACCACTCCTTCTCAAGTCCTCCTTCATGAAAGTTCAAGCTCAAACGAGATTTGGCACAGAAGACTAGGACACCTTCATTTCCGCGCTCTACCCTCCATAGAGAAGATAGTGAATGGTATGCCTAAGTTAACCACAACCATGAAGGAACCTGCAAGGGTTGTGCCCTAGGTAAGAACACTAAGGGAACTTTTCAAAATAGTTCTAGAAATAGTAATAATGTATTAGAACTCATTCATTCAGGTTTATGTGGACCCATGTCTATACCCTCTATGGGGGGGTTTTTGTACTATGTAATATTTGTTGATGACTTCTCTTGGAAGACTTGGATTATTTTTCCAAAAAACAAGGAGTCTGAAGAAATTCTTTTGAGATTTAAGGCCCTTGTAGAAAACTTGTGAGGGAAGGAAACCAAAACACTTAGAACAGACAATGAGGGGGAATATACTTCTGATGTGTTTAAAGAGTTTTGTGTAAATGTCGGGATTAAGAGGGAGTTCACTGTTCCCTACAACCCTCAAAAAAATAGAGTAGCTGAAAGAAAGAATAGGACCAATGTAGAAGTTGCTAGAGCCATGATGTTTGATCAAAACATGGAAACCTAGTTTTGGGCTAAAGCCTCTCAAAGATCCGTTTACATCCAAAATAGATGCCCTCACTCACTCCTAGACAATAAAACTATAGAAGAAGTCTTCACAAGTATAAAACCTGACATCAGCCACTTAAGAATCTTTGGTTGTCCCGTATACATTCATGTGTCTAAAGAAAAGATGACCAAGCTAGAACCTTCCGAAAAGAAGGGAATATTTGTGGGCTATAATGAAACCTCTAAAGCTTATAGAATCTACATTCTTGGTCAAAAATATATTGAACTTAGCAGAGATGTAACATTTCAAGAAGACATTGCCTTCAAAAGATCTATAAGCTCCCTTGAGTTAGAAAATCAAGATCCTCCTAAAAACATGGAAGAGGATCTGCTCCTGAGGTTCAGAGGGAGACTCTTTCTGAAGTAGAAAATGATGCTCACATTGCTCCATTAGAAGAACCTATCAACACAAACCGAAAGAGACCCCTTTGGGCCAGAAAGGTAACCCAGGAAGCCGAAAACTTTGCACCCTCAAAAGGAACCTTTCGAGAGAGCAAAAGACCTCACAAATTTTCTAACTATGTGGCATTAATGAGTGAGATCATGAATGCAGAACCTGCAAATGTTGAGGAAACCTTAGAACAACATGTGTGGAAAGATGCCATGATAGAAGAGTACCAATCCATCACTAAGAATGATGTCTGGGACATTGTACCTAGACCTAAAGGCAAGTCAGTGGTATCATCCAAATGGCTATTCAAAATAAAGCATGCAACAGATGACGGTATCGAGAAACACAAAGCCATATTTCTAGCTGGAGGGTTCTCACAGAAAGAAGGCATTGACTACGAAGAAAGCTTTGCACATGTTGCACGATATACATCCGTTAGAACCATTATAGCCATTGCCGCATCAAAAGGGTGGAAAATTCACCAAATGGATGTGAAGACAACTTTTTTGAATGGAACTATTGAAGAAGTATATCATGAGCAGCCAGAAGGGTTCATTATTCACAATGCTGAATCTCATGTCTGTAAACTAAAGAAAGCACTGTATGGTCTAAAACAAGCTGCCCGAGCTTGGTATGAAAGAATTGATCACTACCTCCTGGGATTAGGCTTCTCCAAGACTGATGCAGATTCCAACCTTTACTTCAAGGTAACAAATGGTGACATGGTAATTCTTATTTTATATGTTGATGATTTACTAATCACAGGAGAGGATCACTTAATCACCCAATGCAAAAAGGCTTTAGCCTCAGAGTTTGAAATGAAGGACTTGGGAATCCTTCACTATTTTCTTGGTTTAGAGGTCTGTCAACATGCAAATTACATCACTCCGAGTAAAGGAAAATATACAGTTGATATTCTGAAGAGGTTTGGAATGTTGGAGTGTAGACCCATGTCCACACCTATGGAAACAAACTTGCATAAACTAAAGGAAGTTTCTATGGACTCAAAATTTGCAGATCCTACACTCTACAGACAGATTATTGGATCCCTAATGTACTTGGTCAACACCAAACCTGATATTTGTTATGCTGTGAATACACTCAGCCAATTTATGTGTGAACCGAAAGAGATACACCTTTTTGCAACAAAAAACATCTTGAGGTATCTTCGAGGAACCATTGGATATGGTCTTAAATATGAGCAAGTAAAGCTTGACCTTCATGGTTACACATATTCAGATTGGGCTGGAAGTGTAGTTGACAAGAAGAGGACATCAGGATGCTGTTTTAGTTTGGGATCAACGATGATTTCATGGATTTGCAGAAAGCAATCATCTGTTGCGCAGAGTTCCACAGAAGCAGAATATATTGCTGCCTCCATGAACGCAAGGGAAGTTGTATGGCTCAGAAAGCTTCTTGTAGGACTGTTTGGACAACCCTTGGAACCCACTGTCATCCATTGTGACAATCAGAGTTGTATCAAGCTCTCTGTGAATCCAGTGTTCCACGACAGGTCTAAACACATTGAGATTCCTTATCACTATGTTAGAGACATGGTAGAAAGGAATGCGATTCAGTTGAAGTATATTAGTACTGGTGATCAAATTGCAGACATCCTCACCAAGCCTCTCTCCAGGACAAAAGTTGAACACTTTCGAGATAAACTTGATATGGTTGATAATGTAATTTGAGATTGAGTCTAAATTGTATTTCTATTTGTACTAATATATAAAAGATGTTTAATGTGTAAACTCTTTTGTTCGTCATGTGTGTGACTCCATGACTTAATGGGCCCACCCGTCCTGTGTACATTGAAGAAAGGTGACGACTTTTCAACAATGTACACTTGTAAATTGATGTTGTAAGGTGACGACTTTGCAATATTCAATCTCTCCATCATGAAGGATATCATGTGACATGATATCCGTGGAAATGTCATGATGGTTAGGATCTCTTAGACATCATAGTAGATATCATAAGACTGATTGTAATGTCCCCGCCAGGGAACCCATAAGGAATCAGGTCTTATGACCAAAATTGCAAATTTTTTTTTTTTTTTTGACATCATTACTACTCCACATTTACATTCCTTAAGGTTCCCTTAATGAATTTCATTTACTAACACATTTACATTACTTATCCAAATTAAATTTCATTTCCTTTCTTTACTTTCACATTTAGAATTTAA
>MU227533.1:1495203-1505482 GCA_018584345.1 Thuja plicata | reverse complement strand
TCACATCAACCAGTGAACATCAAACCATAATAGGGTCAGTAGGGTTAAATCATAATATAAACATCATAACACAAATCAATGTAAAACATTTTACTGATAGTTCATTTCTAGCCTTTCATCATTAAATCATAACTCATTCAATATGTCCAAATAACTGCAATAACCAATTATATATGCTCAACTATCTCATAAAATGCTAACTAAATAATAATCATAGTCCATCATAAAACCCAAAGTGTCAAAGCAATAGTCTTGTCTGTCTAACATAGGAAGATTCTGGGGTGGGCATTACACTGATATCATTAAACAAACCATAGATGATTTAGAGATCTTCATGGTGGATATTGTGTGACATAATATCCGTGGACATGCCATGATTCAATATCCATATGGTAGACATCATGAGACGTGATGTCAGTGTGCACATACCATGGATATTTGTGATATATGGTGAATATCATGTGACTTGATATTCTTGCATACACCATATCTCCTGATATCTCGGTGAGGTGATATCTCCTCTCTTTCAGAATTAATGGATTTATTGTGATTTGCATCTTGATGGATTTTTTCTTCCCTAGCTAAGAGGGAGTGTTGATGTTTGTAGCTTCGATCAGATAAAATAGTTATCACTTATATTAATATTATGATAATAGACTAAATTATGCACATACATATACATACCAATATATATAATAATAATAGATATTATTATTATTATACATATTGATATGTATTTGTACATTCATAATTGAGAAAAAAAATTAATATTAATATATTCTCATATTATTAATATAATTAACTAATCATTCGTTTGTTATTTTAAAAGGATCGAATGACATCAAATCTGATTATTGATATGCTTCATCGATTCCATGATTATTTAATCACTGATTCGTATCGGTTTGATTTGGCATTGATACTGATTGATATCGGTTAATATACAATCATCGATTAGTATCGGTTTGATGTAAACACAATCACTGATTGGTTAGACATGAATCGGTACGATTTATTGTTTATGCTTAGTTATCATGGAAGAGATGTTGATGGAGAGACATGTCTCTACACGTGCAGACATGTCTATTCATCAACATGTCTCCACATATGTATATGGGCTTCTCATGATTGAACAAGACAAGCATATACAACATCAATGCAAGTCTTCTCATATTCGATCACCAAGTAATTCATAAGTATTTCTATCAGCATTTGTTTTGTAATACTTCCATATTCTCATTGTGTATTAATACTTGAAATATGAGTTGTGAATTCAAAATCTTTTATTTGCTGCATACCTGAAAAGAAAAGACATATATTAGTGAATATACAAAATAAAATTTGCATTCATTTTTCATTTGCTATAAATCTATTTACATTAACGCCCTTAGCGGTTCTCCCTTAATCACAATGTAGTAGGGTGCCCTTATAACGGTTCTCCCTTAATTACAGCCTTAGGAAGGTACTAGCAATAGGGTGCGCTTAGCGGTTCTCCCTTAATCATAATGCAGTAGGGTGCCCTCATAACAGTTCTCCCTCACAGCTACTGCAATAGGGCGCCGTTCGCGATTCTCCCTTAATTGCAGCCCCTTTCCCCCCTTATTTAATTCATATCTGAAATGTCTACTAATAATAATCAAAATTACATTATAGAGTACATAAATATGTTAATCATTATTTCTACATTACCAACTAAAACAAACTTGTAGATTGTTGTCACAATTGTGGTTGAACCTCCTTGAAGCACCATTGGCTTTCTACTCCTTCATTCATAGCTTAGATGTTGTTAAGGTTCCCTTGATCATATTTCGTTTTCTTATGTGGTGTTCCTTTTGTTTCTGTGTGTGTTGCTTCTATTGTATGGACTTGACTCCTTTTCCCGCACTTGTGCCCTGGTTCCCATGGTTCTTTGCATCTGAAACATAAATTCTTCCTTTTTATGGATGCAATGCTCGGTAGTAAGATTGTGACAAAATTATTCGTTGCTCAAAAACTTCTATCCTCTATTGTTCAGTAGTGAAGTCATTGTTGACACCGTTTAGGAAGTCATGAAAACGGTGTAGAAATACTCGATTCTTTAATAATCTTTTGCAATTTGTGTATAAGTAATTTCTTCATTTCAGTATAAACTTGAGATTGAGGTCTTTTCCTTTGATGCTGGTAAATTGTCTTTCGTTTGTGATTTCTCGATCTATGATGCATGATTGACCTTTGAATGCTAACTTGCTTGTTGATTTTAGTGGAATAACGGTTACGTAGTTTGTTTCACAAGATGGCATGATTATGCTCTGATACCTCTGTAATGTCCCCTGTCCTATATAGCCCTTTCGGATTGATATTTCCTCAAATTCACAGTTTTTGCAACACTGATTAGTAGCTCTGACCAGTTTTATGATCAGAACTTGTAATGTTTCAAACATAATTATTTAATGTTATATGCATAGGTATCACAGATTTATATTGATCTGACCTTGATGTTTTGCATAAGCCCTCAGTATAAATGGCTCTAGTAACTGGAATGTGAGAACATAACAGTGAGCAACATTTTCAATCTCCAAATGTGATACTCAACCCTTCACAATAAAGGCTTCACTATTAATCTTGATTCCAATCAATGATTTAGCCTCATGGATTAACCAGACATCACGACAGTGAATAGCTCTGTGTGATGAAATATATCGGCATAATATTATGTTACAATATGCTTTGCTACCAATATTAATCCACTCAATAGTTTGTTTGCTTATCAAACATTTGATGCTAATCCACTATCTTTGATATAGCTTGATTATACTTGCAAACTATATTAATGTAATAAATGCGTCTCAACTGATATTATAAGTCGAATACACCTATTCTGTATTCTGCCGTGACTGGTATGCTCTGGCTATTCATACATCGATTCCCTAAGATAGTATGACAGCGTATTATACATCTGCTATAATACTATTTCAATTGCCCTTTTAACGCACACTCCTCTGTGTTTCTCTTATGGATTCACAAACTCCAGATATAACATTTCTTAGTGGCTTCAGTAATCGTTGATCTTGTGCATAGGATCCAATTGGATCTCGATGCCTCAATAGTACTTGTAATTGTCGTTCGTTATCATATTAAATATTATATAAACTTTATAGCTTCTTTGTTTGTATTTTCTGTGTGTTTTGCAATTCAAAGTTTACCATCCTCCCTATATGTAGAGTGTCATCACCTTCACATCTGTTAATTACCTTCAGTTGCTATGACTGTGTAATGCGTCTTACTTGATACGAAGAAATTTGGATGGAAGTTAATCCCATTGTTTACTAGCAGGTTGGATTCTTATGTCATGGTTTTGAAATTATACTGCAAACTTGATATACAAGTCCAAGCTATAGATATGTTTTGCTCACATCTCCCGCGCTAACAATGGCTCCAGTTTATTAGCCACTGTGAGGAGCAACCATTAAGACAACTCTTCTAAATTTTTGGTTGGATCTTTCCTAGAAGATATCCAGTTTGTAGTACGTCGTTTTATATCTCCCCTCCCCCGTCACTTTCTACTTTCTAATCTCCTTTATACTCGACAAGGATGATGAGTTCCATCCTAAGAGACGTGGCCTCTACTAGTCATATTGTTTCAAGACTATTAATGTATAATCCTTACAATTTGTTGTCTTTAATGTATTTCTTTTACTTAATGTTTATTTAATTAATCTTATTAAATTTAGTAATTTGTTATTATATTATAATATATATTTCTTTCATTTATTTGTTTATTTCTTATTATTATATATTATATTATTATTTTAATAATATAATATATTATTATATTAATAATAGGTTATATTATATTGTTTTTATTTATTAAATTCACTTTTATTATTATTCTTTACTTATTTATTTAATTAAATCCTATTTCAAAATGGGGACATCACACTGATCATCCTAGGCAAGGGACATCTGGGATGTCCCCCAACCTTTCCAGGCAAGGCCGAACATGCCCGGTGTCAAGCACACATTTAGAAAAAACACTTTTAAATGTAAAAAAAAGGCATTTTTTATTGTTGCTTGATTTATGCACACATTGTTTCCTACCGTTTTGATAGTTAAAAGTTGTTGGAGATAAAAAATGACCTTATTCAGTATGAAGACTAAGTAAGTGGCCATCTTCATAGGTTTTACTGTTCTCACAACAGGTTTCTCTTTGCCTATATGTCTTCAAACTACCAATAGTGCTTTGGTAGAAATGTTTACAGCAGGTAAAGATCTGAAAATTTGATAGAATCTTCTCAGTGCGTATTTTTGTGATTGTGGAACAGGGCACAGATATAAAAGTGCCTTCTATTTGACTAGCTACAGCAAAATGCTGTTTTTAATGACCAGAACTTTATGACAATACATTCTTATAACTTCAAAAGGAAAAGTAGAAACTAACCACTTTGTTAATGTTAAATTGTAGCTTCGATCTGATTGATTTATCAATATACATACATATGATTAATGTTTATATATATATATATATATTCATATGAGTTATATTGATCAGATTTGATATATTAGAATGAATCGACTTTAGTCGATTACATTCAATATATATTTAACATGCTTTGGATCGGATTCTATATTGTAATATGTTACGATAACTATTGATAGTTATCTGTAACCATTGTAATTGACATAGTCGATACTATTCACAAATGGTATGTGTTACTATAACTATCATACGATAGTTATCGTAACACATACATATGTATATGTGTTACGATAACTATCGTATGATAGTTATGCGTAACACAATGCTGTTACGATTATATATATGTGAATCGGTGTGTAATAAATAAACACGGGCTATATTATTAAACAGCAGTTACGAAAGGATATGTAAGACATGACCTTACGTGGCTCATGCCACATACGGTCATGTCTCTACATTGTCATGACTGTTATATTATGTATATATAAACATATGTGCTGTGGTAATATATCAATCACAGTGTGCCTATCATTATCACAGCAACATATGAGATATATATCTCTGCAATTACAACACAGTAACTATATATATATATATATATATATACTCAAGATAATATCCCGTGAACAGCACAATAAAGAATACTGAATTCTTTCTAAACAAGATCTCTATTCCTAACATGGTATCAAAGCCTCTTTAGAGAAGAATCGATATAAGTAAAAACTCTGAATTATTTCAGATTGGTTATTAATATAAGAGGAAAATAATGACCAACATCATTAAAGTGGAGGACAGACTTGAAGGCGCTACAAAATTTTTCTCATGGAGGATACGAATCTTAACATTGCTCCAAGAACTCGAGCTAGATTCCTATGTTGAGGAGGATATAAAGTTGCCTGAGGATGAACCTGACAAATCAACTTGGAAAAGGCGCAACAACAAAGCAAAGAAAATAATAATCGATGCTGTTAAAGACCATATTCTTCCCTCCATAGTGAGACTAAAGACCGCTTATGAAGTATTCAAAACCATTCAAGAGACATATGAGATAAATAATACAAGCAGATTACTTACTCTCAAACAACAACTCCTGAATTTAAAGATGAACAAAGGGGAAACCATCACATCTTACTTCCTAAGGATTTCCGAATTAAAAGATCAACTATCTACTATTGGAAGCAATATTGATGACATGGAGTTAACATTAATAGCTCTCAGAAGATTACCTATCTCATGGGAATCCTTCATTCAATGTATAACTAGACGCCCGTCTCTATGTAAGTACGATCAACTAAAGAACGACTGCACTCAAGAGGAATCCCGATTAATATCAAGAGGGATCGGGCCAAACAAAGGAGGAGAGATCCAAGCTCTACATACTCGTTCAAATTTCAAAGGCAACAAAAGGAAGTTCAAACAAAAGAAGGGAAACTATAGCAAAAATCACAAAACCTGAGACTTCTCCAAAGTACAGTGCTACAAATGTGATAAACTTGGACATACGCCCAGGTTCTGTCCAGAAAGAAAGAAAATTCAAGCAGCAATAGCCGAAGCCAAAGAAGCAAAAATATCCCTATTCTTCTTGGCTTTATCAAGTGAAGTAAATTCAAATAAAAACAATTGGATAATCGATAGCGGAGCATCACGACACATAACTGGATTTAGAGATCAATTTGAAACCCTAGAAGAACATTCCTCTGAAGAGGTTACAATTGGAGACAACTCCACTTATCTAGCGAAAGGAATTGGGACCTGCTCAATCAAGTTGAAAACAAGGGTAACCCTACAGTTGAAAGATGTTCTCTTTGTACCGGGTATTAAAAGGACCTTGGTCTCTATCTCAGGCCTAGCCGATCAAGGCTATCGAGTCACATTCCAAGAAGATAAAGTGTTAATATGGCCTAACACTAACATCAAAGATGCTATTTCTATAGGGTATAGGGATGGAAGCCTATACAAATTATGTAATAGTCACAAATTAGCTCTATGTCATGAAGTGTCAAACTCTAATGAACTCTGGCACAAAAGATTAGGACATCTTGGATTTAGCATTCTTCCTTCCATAAAGAAAATCACTACAGGTATACCCAATCTAAAATCAAATCACATTAGTACTTGTAAAGGGTGTGCCCTAGGAAAAAATATCAAAAGATCCTTTCCTTCTAGTGAACATAAAAGCAAAGTTGTATTAGAACTCATTCACACAGGCTTGTGTGGATCTATGTCAACTCTCTCACTAGGAGGATTTTCATATTATGTGATTTTCATTGACGATTACTCTAGAAAAACTTGGATTTGTTTTCTTAAACTCAAAGAATCAAATGAAGCATTGCTAAAATTCACAGAATTTAAATCATTAGTGGAAAACCAAACTGGGAAGAAAATAAAAACTCTAAGATCAAACAATGGAGGTGAATATATCTCTGAAAACTTTAAAGAATTTTGCACTTCTGTTGGGATTAAGAGGGAGTATATAGTACCTTATAACCCTCAACAGAATGGAGTAGTAGAAAGGAAAAATAGAACCATTATTGAAGCTGCTAAGGCCATGATACATGATCAAAATCTTCATACCTCATTTTGGGCCGAAGCATCTAATGCTGTCGTATACATTCAAAACAGGTGTCCTCACTCAATCCTAGATAACATTACTCCTGAAGAAGCCTTTACAGGGAAAAAACCAGATCTAAGTCATCTAAGAATCTTCGGATGTCCTGTATATGTTCACATTCCCAAAGAAAAAAGAACCAAATTAGAACCATCTGGAAAGAAAGGAATATTTGTTGGTTACAGTGAAACTACTAAAGGATACAAGGTCTACTTCCCAGGACAAAATTCTATTGATATTAGTAGAGATATCAAATTTGAAGAAGACATTGCTCCTAAACTCTCTACACTCATAGAAGAGGGATCAAATGAGAATCAGAGGGAGAACATTATAGAAAATGGTGAAAATTACAAAATTAAGAATCAGAGGGAGAATGCTTTTCAAGATGATGGAAACTATATTATTGAGAATCAAAGAGAGAACATAATAGAAAATGATGAACTCCCTTCATGTAATCTTGAAAATGTTGAAATTCCCAACAATAAGAAAAGGCCACTATGGGCAAGAAAAATGATTGAAGAAAATAATGTTGAAGCAGATGAAATATTTAGAGAAATTAAGAGAACAAGAAATCAGAGATGCTATCTTGCACTTATGCTTGAACTCACAAAATCCGAACCATCTAATGTTAAAGAAGGTTTAACATGTCAAGCCTGGAAAGATGCGATGATCGAAGAATATCAATCTATTGTAAAAAATGATGTTTGGGAAGTAGTAGCAAGACCTAAAGGGAAATCAGTTGTGTCTTCTAGATGGTTATTCAAAATCAAATATGCTTCAGATGGTAGTATTGAAAAACATAAATCTAGATTTGTCGCCAGGGGTTTTTCTCAAAACGCCGGAATTGACTACGAAGAAACCTTTGCTCCGGTTGCTCGATATACTACTGTGAGAACTATTATCGCCATTGCAACATCCAAAGGGTGGAAGATACACCAAATGGATGTAAAGACAACATTTCTAAATGGTGTTCTTTAAGAAGTATACATAGAACAACCAAAAGGCTTTACCACCCGGACATAAATAGTTATGTTTGCAAATTGAAGAAAGCCCTCTACGGCCTTAAGCAAGCTCCCAGGGCTTGGTATGAACGCATAGACAGTTATCTCTCCAAGTTAGGGTACTCCAAAAATGAAGCTGACCCTACTATATACTTCAAAATATCCAAAGGTGAAATGGTGATCCTAGTTCTCTATGTTGATGATTTATTAATAACAGGAGAAGATCATCTTATTGCTGAATGCAAACAAGATCTCACAAATGAATTCGATATGAAGGATCTAGGCCTGTTACACTACTTCTTAGGCTTAGAAGTATTACAGAAAGAAAACTATATTTTTCTAAATCAAGGAAAATACACCATGGACATCTTAACCAGATTTGGCATGATGGATTGTAAACCATTAACTATGCCAATGGAAACAAATCTCCATAAAATTAAAGATGAAGCCGCAAATTTAGAAACTATAGATGCTACATATTATAGACAACTAATTGGATCACTCATGTACTTGGTGAACATTATTAAGTCATTTCATGTGCGAACCAAAGAAGATTCATCTAACAGCTGCTAAACATATTCTGAGATACTTATGTGGTACTATTGGAATGGGCCTAAAATACGAAAATGTTGAGATGCAACTTCAAGGGTTCACTGACTCTGACTGGGCTGGAAATTGAATCGATCGTAAAAGCACTATAGGATGTTGCTTTAGTCTTAGTTCAACAATGATTTCTTGGTTTAGTAGGAAACAATTAGCAGTCGCTCAAAGTTCTAATGAAGCAAAATATATGACTGCTTCAATGGGAGCTCGAGAAGCAGTATGGTTAAGGAAGTTACTATTTGGATTATTTGGCAAGCCCCTAGAACCTACTGTAATTCATTGTGACAATCAAAGCTGCATTAAACTTTCAGTTAATCGAATCTGTCACAATCGCTTTAAACACAGAAATTCCTTACCACTACATAAGAGACGTGGTAGATAGAGATATTATCAAATTGGTCTACATCAGTACTGAAGAACAAAATGCTGACATCTTTACCAAGCCTCTTGCGAAGTTGAAAATCGAGTACTTCAGAAAGAAACTTGGTATGATTAAGTTATGATTAAATTTTGAGATTAAATCTCACTATTATGTAAATTGATGTATACATGAATAAAATAAATTTAAATATTGCTATATTGTGTTTTTGAAAGATGACGATCTTTCTTGTGTGTGAGGTCACTATTGTAAGGTGACGACCTACAATAGTTTGACTCAATTAAGTTATAATTAATCTAGTTCCGAATTAAGTCGGGATTATGATAATGTGAGTATCAAGTTTTGTTCCAGAATGCGCCGGATATCTTGACACCAATTCTTATCACTAAATCCAATTCCGAATTAAGTTGGGGATTGTGATAAATTCTTCTATCAGGTTTGAGTACATTAAACTTATGTTCCAGACTATGCCGGTTACCCTGATATGAAGTGACTAAGTGTTAGTACAAAATTCAGTTCCGAATTAAGTTGAGGATTTTGATAAACACTCACATCATGATTCTGATCAATCCTCTCTTGCTAAGAGGGAGTGTTAAATTATAGCTTCGATATGATTGATTTATCAATATACATACATATGATTAATGTTTATATATATATATATATATATATATATATATTCAAAGGAGTTATATTAATCAGATTCGATATATTAGAATGAATCGACTTTAGTCGATTACATTCAATATATATTTAACATGCTTTGGATCGGATTCTATATTGTAATATGTTACGATAACTATTGATAGTTTTCCGTAACCATTGTAATCGACATAGTCGATACTATTCACAAATGGTATGTGTTACTATAACTATCATACGATAGTTATTGTAACACATATACATATATATGTGTTACGATAACTATCGTATGATAGTTATGCGTAACACAATGTTGTTACAATTATATATATGTGAATCGGTGTGTAAAATATAAACATGGCTTATATTATTGAACAACAGTTAAGAAAGGGAATGTAAGACATGACCCTACATGGCTCATGCCACGTACGGTCATGTCTCTACATTGTCATGACTGTTATATTATGTATATATAAACATATGTGCTGTGGTAATATATCAATCACAGCGTGCATATCATTATCACAACAACATATGAGATATATATCTCTGCAATTACAACATAGTAAATATATATAAATATATATATA
>MU227533.1:1456599-1495119 GCA_018584345.1 Thuja plicata | reverse complement strand
AATGTGCAGTGTTTTGGAACCCAACTTGGAAGAAAGCACAAGAGTTGTCGCTAATTTCGTTTAGTGAAATTAACACAACCTCATGAGTTATTTTAATTGAAATCTCGAGTAAATGATATGGTTATGCTCTAAGTAAGTTCGATTGTAAATATTTTCGAAGTTTAAAGCTTTTTATTTTTGTGTCTTTGTTTTAGGTCTAGGTTCGAGTTTTTATTTTATTTTATTTTTATTTTTGTTGTTAATAATATGTTTTGTAATATATTATTATAGTACCTTAGGTCTTTCCCAAATACAATGAAATATACAATAGGCTTTAAAAAAAGGGCCCCGTTCACATGTAATTCTAACATCTAAATAATGTAATCACATGTTTTAATGACGTTGCGCATAGTATTACATGTGATGAAAGATGTTAAGCATCTAAAAAAATCCTGACGTTTTTGTGGAGCAGACCTTTTAAAGTCTTTTACATATAACATGGCTTGTATATTGTATGGAGCTCCTCTTAAAATTCCCGATGGTTTATTTTATTGAAAGTTTTAATATACATTGCACATTACTTTTCATGTAATGTTAAATGCAAATGTAAGATAAAATCCCGATCTTTCCTTTTATCGGACCTTTTGAGGGCGATGACATATTTTGTTACATGCTTTAAAACTCCCGAAATATACCATGGTCGAGCTTTGTGAATACCATTGCATATTTTGAAATAACCAAATGTTGGGCCATGAGAGATAAACGAGTATTTTGCATCGAGACCTATGAGTTTATGAACGTGTCAAGCCTAGAACTTGGAGCTCACAAACGCCGAGCGATGAGAATGGTCCTCATACCTATATTATTTCTTCTAACTCGTATTGTTTGTGAGTTTCACTGCAAACGACTTTTGTGTCTACGTTTTTTACATGGAAATCATTTCCAAATTCTTTCCTTCAAAGACACCTTTTTATAGAGAGTTTGGAGTTCCGTTTTTCATCCATAGTTTTTCATTGCAAGCGATTTGGACTTCAAATAGTGCTACAGGTGCTCATCAAATGTCAGAAGAGCCAACTTCCACGTCTGAGTTCCATGTCTGAGAAAAAGATGAAATACAAGCTTCACAAATATCAGACTGTTGTCATTCCTACTTCAGTGGTCTCACATATAGATGAGATCAAAGATACAGAGGTGGGACATGTGGATATGACCGAATTCATTCACAGGACAAAAGTAATAAATCCAACAGATGAAATGATGAAAATCCTCAAGAGCCATATGCACTTGCTCTCAACTTTTCCTGTAGCGATACTAGAACCTAAGTTCGTTCTAACATGCGTGTCACACTTTGACAAAGAGACCCGAATAGTCAAGGATGCAAAAGGTACAATAATCATGAGGTTGGATGTAGAGCCTATTGACAAAATTTTCCATGTTGGTTCTACTCTGGTGTATGCAGACATTTCTCATGAAAAGGCTTTGGAGTATTACAACAAAAGAGAAGATTGCAAGAGGAAAATCAATGCTCTTTGGTTTGTCAAATCGAGGCAATTGATTTCATCTAGGTGGCCTACAACGCTGTTTAGAACTGAGTTCAAAGAAGAGATCAATGATGTGATCACTCTTCTAGGCAGAATGCGGGGGTTGAAGAAAGCCAATGTTTTTGAGCCATGAATGTCTCAGTATATTGCTATTGTTAAGAAAGGGAATCAACAGATATTCTGGGCAGAGTTAATCAACGACTCTTTGTGTCAACAGTTGTCAGAGGTATCCACTACTATGACATTTTACATGAGTTCTTATCTTGTATTTATCGCTGCATCTTTCCGAGCATTACCAAGACTCTCCTATGATGGGGATAGGAGTAAGTTGCTAGTGTGGAGATACTTCAGTCAACTACCCATGGCCACAGGAAGGCATCACTACTACAAAATTCAAGATGCCTTCTTTGGTAACTTCATGTGCCAGTTTGATAAAACTCTTGAGAAGATAAGGGTTTTAGAGGTAAAATGGAGAAAGGTAAATAAGTATGGGTGCATGTTCCTGCAATTCCCGAATTTTACTTACATGAGGGTCGGGTGTTTTGATGATCACCTGTACATGTTGCCAAGATATCCAACTTACAAGATTGTTCTAATGGAGTTGGGGAGGCAGTTGATGTATCTACATGCAAAGCAGTTCACAACACATAGGCTCGGATTTGCTATTTCCACTCAACATCCCTTGGTGATTGGCATGTATTCACTTACTTCTACTGTAAAGGCAAAGGTAATGGAAACCGAACTACAGGAGATTAAGCTCAAAAAGTTCAAAATCAGAGATGATTTTGATTATTGAGGCATGAAGCACAAGATCAAGCCGTCTTTCACTCATGTCCATCGAATTGAAGATGTCTGGATAGATATCCGTACAGATAAGGACATCAGAAGGATGGACTATTGCAGACTTACCGTATAACAGATCATTGATTTGAATCTTGCTAACATTCCAAATGGAATGGAGGATGATGGGGACATACTAGATCCAGAGTATGAGAAAGCAAAGGTTGCAACTTAGGACCTCCCCCCAATTCAGTGGTTGTTGAAAGAGAATTTTTCCATAACTGACAAGTTCTAATCCATCATGGCTAATACTCACACTTGGCTTAAGCATAGAGGTATTAAGATGAGAAGATTTAAATCAGGGTCAGATGATGATACATCCGGACCTGTGGGACAAAAATTAGAGGTGGTAACTAAAAATAAAGATAATGCATCCTCTTCTGGAACCACAGTAAAGCTGAAATTCAAATCGAAGGAGAAGACTTAGGAAGATTCTTCGAGCAAAGGAAAATAACAAGTGGTGATTTAGGAGATACATGAGGTAGAAGATGATCAACAAGAAGAGGAAGTACAAGTAGTTGTAGTGGCTCCTAATACATGATCTACCCCTATTGAAACTACACAGGAATTCATTCCTATAGATGTATCTGGTTTCAGGATTGATGTTGATGTTGACTCATTCTCTACAGTTTTGACACCTCCAATGACACCTCCCACATCTTCTCAAGCCACTGAGTCAATTCATAATACGCCTCGTGAAAACCTTGCGAGTTTATTTTCTTATGGCTCTCATCCATCTTCACCCACAATTCCTTTTGTGGAAGGTTTTTCTACCTTGAGTGACTTTGATAGGTTCATGTCAGAGTGAATGCCTCATGTCATTTGAGGAACTACCCCCACTGCTCTCCAAATTGAGGCACCGACGATTGTTTCCACCGCAACATGTACCCAACTAGGCTCATCACAGGTTGCAGTCGAAGAGGCTCAAGCTATCCTCTCCGATCTTCCTTCTTGGCTGAGTGCAGCTGTTCCGAAAAGAAAGAAACAAGAAGTCGTGCCAGATGACTTTGATTTGGAACAGCTAAAGCGACTCAGAACTAGGGTTGCCAAGAGAGCTAAAACTATGTCAAGGGTTCGAGTTGACAAAGACAAAAAAATGTGGAGATAGTTGAACCCCTTGCAGAAAAGCCCCGGGATGAAATGCAGCTCGCTGACTTTAAGATCACCAGATTCGATTTGGGCAATTAGACACATACTAGTGTAATCAATGATGCCCAAGAGGCTGTAGCAATGCTAGCACAGGAGTGTGATGAGCTCAAAAGGAAGGACCAACTGAAAAGCCAAAATGAGTTGCTTATGGTAGTAATCCGAACGATTACCGACTCATCAAAATAGGTTGATCCATTGGCATCTTCCATTGTAGAGGAATCCATTAGGCAGGTTGAAAGAGCTAGAGAAATGGCTACAACCATTAATGCACGGGTGGATCAGATGATGGTACAAGGGACAAAGTTGGTAAAGAAAGCACTCCAAGTGCTCACATATGCTAGAGCGGCGAGGTCCAATTTAAATGAAGTTCTAGGAACTTTCAATCAAGAATTGGAGTCATGTGAAAAGAACTTGGAATTCTGGAATAAATTTTTAGATTTGAAACTGGAGATGCTATGCGAGAATGGGGTATTCCCTTCTCGGGAGAAAACCATTAAATCCAAGGAGCTGTTGGTGAGAATAGGGGCCAAGTCATTGAGGGCCTAATTACAGACTTGGAAGTGGCAAAAGAAACTTGTGTTGAGAAAGAGTAGGAGCTCAACACCAAGTGTGTAGAGATATCTTGCAAACTAGTGAAAGTTCTTTTGCCCCCTTTCTGAAAGTTGCACCAAGTATACCAAATATCTTTATGGTCATTTTTGCACCCTCTTAGTGGGTCAAGTTGTCTATGCTTGCCGATCATCTTATTCCAAAAGAATTGTTCACTACCCTTCCATTCCAATCTAGTACCTCCCAGCTTGTCTTGAGAATCCACTACCATATTAAAATCTCCTCCCAGAATCCAGGGGACTTCCTCTAGTTGATACAACCATTTCCACAGGTTAGTTCTCTCCTTATAGTCATTGGAGGCATAAACTGAACATATACCAAATTCCTTACTTTTATGTTCAAGGATCAACTAGACAACTCTATTACATGGAGAAGTTGCCCATCTGGAGACAAGTTTAGCCCAAAGAGAGCTAACGAGGATAGATGTGCCTCCTCTCACTCTGCTATGTGAGGTAGAGAAAGCGACAACTTCTCTCCAAATACATTTAAGGGAGATGTCAAGAGTGAAATTGGTAGCTTTTACTTCTTGGAGAAACAAAAAATTCAATTCTTTATTAGTTCTCAAAAATCTCTAAACTATATACTTCCTATCCGAAGATTCTAGTCCTCTCACATTCCAAGATGCTATCGTAATATCCATAAAAATTAAGCAGAGGAGTCCATGCTAGTCTTAAAGCTCAGATAACATTTAGGCAAATTGCTGCTATTATTGTTTTTGGCCTCCTTATTCACTGATCCTATCGGTCTCCCCCTCTTTCTCTTGGTTTCTTTGGGTCTAGTCTTGTCATCTCCATCTACTTGACTATCAGAGATGGCGGAGGATTTAGTAATTCTGGGTTTCCTCTTGATTCTATTAGGGTTAAACAACACCTCCCATGGTTTACCAACATATGGAATGATTGCCCAGTCCTTATTCACACCACTTTCATTGAATAGTTCTTTTAGGGATAGATCAGCCTTCTGAGAAGATGCAACATTCTCTCCCCCCTTTCTACCATCCTCCATACCAGAAGAGACATTAAGGTGCGAGTGGTTAGAGGGAGTGGGTAGAGGGAAGGAAGAGGGGGAACAGGGGGGTTGTAGGGATGACTGTAAGTTCAAAGTCATTCAATGAGCATCTACTGGAGGGATCTCTACCATTACTACTATTCTATATCTCTGAGGTATCCATATCATCCTGACAACACTCTCTACTCCCCAACTCCCCTTCTTCTTGCACATTCCCACTATCAATTCCCATCTTATTGTCACTCCTGTCTTGAAGAGAGTTGCCTGGAAGGGGGATGTATTCAACAATCTTTTCATTGGTATTTCCTCTCCTTCACTTGGAAGGTTCGTCCCTTCTCCTAATCTTATCCATAGCCAACTGTTAGGCATTCTTAAATCTGTGTCTGTTCCTGTTCTTATGCACGGGAGGATTCTTATCTTCAAGTCCACTGCTAGCTGTTTGCCCTGGAACCTCTTTCGAATCCCTAGCAAGTCCAAGGGAGATGGAAAGTTGTTCAAGACTCAATTGATAGGGTCAAGAACAATAATGCTACCTCCCCCAGAACTGGTGGAAGAGTCACAAGGGGGCAACAGTCTGTTTTCCAGGGGCAGAGGGTTGAACCGAGTTAGGGAGTTCAGGTATGTCAATATTGCCTTTGGTATTGGAGACTCCTTGGGGTTTGGACTTAGAAGCTAGAAGAGGGTAGTTTCTCCTCCTATGGCCATCTCTCTTGCACAGGAAGCATGAGTTCATTCCTCCCAAAAATTCCACCGAACATGAAAAGAGACCATCCTCAAGATCAAAAACAAGGTTTTCAGGAATATCAACATCGGGTTTAATCGAAATCAAAATACAACATCCAAATGTGGGAGGAGGGCATTAGACTGGTCTACACGAATGACTTTGCCCAAAGATTCTAGGGCTTCTGGTAAAACATTCCACAGAAATGGAGGGATATCTTTAATGGTTAACCATCTAGGGCACGATAGTGCCATCATCTCTTGTATGTTAGGATCGTAAGACCACCCTAGGGCACGGAAATTACATGAGCCGATATTCCAATGTTGTTTTTCAACTACGGCTTTCTGACTGGCAGAGTCATAAAATAAAATAATGAAAAGACCTTTCTGAATCATTCTACAGAAGGAAAATTTAAACCCTAATCCCTTCCCCTGCACCGAGTGAAGCCAATTATTCATGAACACCCAGGAAGGAATTCTATCGACATTCTCAGCAACAAGGAAGATAGCAGTGTCTACTAGCCTACACCTCTCTGCCTTAATCACATTACACATATTATCATTGGGAGAAATGACAAGGCGTTTGGAGCCCGAAACCTTACATCTTGGTCCTCTGTCGATGTCTTTTTCTCCATGCTCCTTGCCGACGAATTTGGCGCCAACCTTGCAGATAGGGACGCCCTCCACCACTTGGTTGAAGGATTTGGCTTCCTCTTTGCCGCTGGTCGCAGAATTAGGGCAGGCTTCCTTTCCTCCTGTTGAAATGCCTAACCTGGATGACGTCGAGCCCATATTGTCTAGGCGAGTTGGTGTGCATTGAATGCGCTCCGCATACAAAGGAAATATTTGCAGAGAAGTCTGACCTTTATAATAAACAGATACCATTTACAATACTCATCACACACGAACACCAACAACAAGAACCAATGTATCTGCTATCTAAATGCTGAGATACCAGGCAAGGACTTCTTACATAGCACAACTTTGAGCGTTTTATAGGCTAGTTGTCTCTGGGTTCCATTTCTGGTTACAAAATCCTTTTAATATTTTATTTATTTGGACAACTTTAGAATAATTAATTTAATTAATTCATTTCACCAAAATTTGGGGACATTACATGTATATACACACACACATATTGATATATTATAAATTTATATACATCTTACATGTTCAAAACTTTAAACATACAATAATAATAATAAGTTAGAAACGTGATACTTATAAATCTATAATTATTAGTTGCCAATAAAATTATAAATAAAATACCTCATATCATATTCATAATTTGTAAAAGTCTCAAAATGTCATTACACAATGAAAATTCAAATTACAAGCCATATTTTAATAATTCATACATGTTCAAACATATAATAATTAAAGTTAGAAGCATGATAATCATAAATCCATAATTTCCAATAAAATTTTAAATAAAATACCTCATGTATTTGCAAAAAGTCTCAAAATGTATTCACAAAAGGAGTTTTTAAGGTGCAAAATAGTCTTTTAAGGCATGTGGGGCCCATTCTTTGGCACCCACAGTTGTGGGTGTGTTTGCCCCAGGCACCCGGGTTCCTACCACAGGAACCTAGAGTAGAACTGGAACCCGACCAGAACCAGAATCCGGCCTTAAACAGGGGAACCCAACAACTTAGTTTGTCCTTTTTAGTTTTTTAAGCTTGTTAGAGATCCTTTTAACTAGTAACTATTATTATTGGGCATTAATAAAAAAATCCATTTTTATCTGCTTCAGATTTTTCATGACTTCTGTTTTTGAAGTTTTTCCAAATGGATAGAGTTTTGAATGTACTAACATTTTGTCAAGGAAATAGTGTTCTTGTAAAGATGTAAGGTTGTTAACGGGAGCAGAAACTGATCTAAGGCTATCTATTTAATGCACTATGCCTGCAAAAAGCTACAGCGGCATTATTTTTACAAATGTAGTGCTTTTTCCTTGGCATATGAATTTTCTTCGTCAATATTTTTACCTGGTACTAGTCAAGTCATGGCTTGTTGAGATGTTTTTGTGATTTTTTTCTGATGGATCTCAAAGTACTTAAAATTGTCGCTAACTTCTCTATATTCTTTACACAGGGCTTAAGTCTATCAAAGCAGAGGCACAAAGTTGAAGGCACTTCAAATTCTGGCAAAATGGAGGAATTCAAGACATTGGAACAAGCTGTAGGTAAAAATGGTGAGGAAAAGTGCCCTGTGTGTCATGAAAAGCTGGACACTAAGTTCATGGTGTTTCCGTGTGGACATCAGTTGTGTTGTAAATGTAAGTTTATTGCACTTTTGCCCATATATAGAATAATGAGAAAGAAAATAAAATGAAGGAATTTTGCATTCTGAGAGTAAAAGCTTAAACGTTTAGTTAAATTCAATTGCATTCAATGCAAATATGGAAGCATTTTCTGTTATCTCCTGGAAGGATATTGTAATTGTGATGTCAATTGATTCGGACCTTTCCTCCTGATTACTTGTTTTATACTTCAGGTATGATTACAATGGTGGACGAACCATCTCCTTTATCTACAATTTCACAACGCAGGCAGATTATATGTCCTACATGCCGGTACCGAACAGATTTTGGAAATATTGCTTATGCTGATGATGATAGTGGTGGGAACTTTGTTGCAGAAAGAAAAATCGATGAGCTCCAAGACGGAGAAAGATCTGAATCATCTGTTACTGTACAGGGTTCATTTGGTACGAAGGTGTGTACAATGACAATTCATTATCTTTTCATGGATTGGGACAATTTTAATGGTTTTTGAAAACAATATTCATTTTTTAACATTTCCATCTTTTCAATGTCCAGTAAATGTGACTAATTTTACTATTTGTTGCTTCCTATTTTGTTGATGAATGCTAACTGCTTGAAAAAAATGTATGTTATTCAAATATTGGTTCTATAATGTGTTTGTATAACCATGTGGTTTTGCTGATGTATTAATTATTGATGTAGATGGGAGCAGTCACTAGGCGTATTTTGTGGATAAAGTTTGTCGATCCTGAAGCCAAAATTCTGGTTTTCTCATGCTGGAAAGATGTTCTTGATGTGCTTGAACACTCACTACATGCAAATGATATAAGCTTTGTCCGAATGAAAGGGGGAAGGTATCCAATAGAGCTCATATAGAGTGTTACTATTTATGAGTACCGTCCAGGTTTATAAGGCTTCATGTTTGATGATATTTTTTAAGATATACGAGTAAAGGAATATTTAAACCCCATACGTACCATTTTAGATTATCTAGTGTTTCACCTGAATTAATATGACATGACACAGAAGTTATTCTTTTAATGTCAAGCTTTAAAACACATTCACACGTGGTTATTTTATCTATCAGCTTGTTTTAGTTAAAATATTTCTTTTAAACATTATTTTATCTGAGTTGTAGTTGTCCTACTGTAAATATGTTTTCTTCCGTCTTGGTCACATATACAGATGCACGTTACCAGATTTTTTCTCTTATACCAGGTTTTCAATAGCCTTTGATGTTAAGAGAGGCTCTAGTTGGGGTAATTGGCTTCCTACCAAGATCTTTCGATGTGGATCCCTTAGCTCAAGACACACTCCTCCGAGAATTCTCAGATCTGGCTTGGGCCCTTCTACCATAATAGATGATGACACTGTTGGCTCTTCTGATCCTAGCATCATTGTAGATGTGATAATGTTTCTCTTTTCATATTCTTGTATTTGAACTACTTATTGCTCCATGTTTTCTTGAGGGATCCTTCTCTTGCAGGGCTATTTTTCCCTTATATCTTATGGATTGGGGTCTAACCATCTAAGGTCTAACCTTTGACCTGGCTTTGTTTGCCTTTCATTGTAGCTTGTGCTTAGCTACTTTTTATATCCTGTGGGCTTTCTACCTGTGCATTTCTATTAAACTAGTCATTTGAGTTGAACACAGGGCTTCGCCTTTCGGTACACTCTTTGCAGACCATAATGGACATTAAAGAATCCCTCACATATGTAATGAAGTGAATATACACTAATGCAAATGGAGTTGTGTAGCTGTCATTCAGATAGCAGATGGGCACATTTTATAAAACTTCTCAATATAGTGCTTTTGTGAATGCTCATCTCTTATTTTCAAATGGGTTATCTACGCCTCACTATTTGTTTCTATCATCTTTGGTACCTTTTGAAACTGTGTCATTTGGATGCTAAACTCATATCAAGATGTTTTATGGAACCACTTACAGAAATTTTAATTATGGCAATAGCATAGAATGAAATCCATTGGAAGTCGAATTATAGAACAAGCTAAGTCTTTCAAAACTTTCCATAATCTGGTTTGGTGGATATAATTGTTCATCTCCATATCATGTTGTTATCTTGCCAATATTTTTTCTTTTTTGGGTCATAGATACGATTTTAGAAAGATTGATGCAAGCATATTGAATGGGTGGTATCAGACTATTAGTAATTACAATGTAACAGTTAATTGTATTTGGTTTATTTTATTTCTATATATTTTAAGTGGGACAGAGATGGGCTTGAGCCCTTTTGTTTTTTGAAGGGGAAGCTCCAATGCTCTGCCATGTTTCCATTATGTTAAGATCTGTTTAAGGATGGCTGGAGTGATTCTCCGAATTTTGTGGAATGGTACATGGAACAGAAGCCTCCTAAAAACTAAAATATGTAATTTTTTAAAGGATTTTATAAAGTAATTGATTATGCTTCATTTTTTTATGACATGGGGTCATATAAAATATGCTAATTTCCTTAGGGCCATATCCTGCTCATCTCCCTCTCCCCATTGGAATTTTTGAGATGGCAATATGGCAGGGGACGTCCCTTGGCTGTCCCCATAATTATCCAAATTGCAGTAATGTCCCCTGGACGTAATCTCAATAGACTGTGATGAGCCCTGCTGGCTCAACCTCTATCCAATTGGCAATTGGCTAATTTTTTTTTTGAAGAATTTGTATTTTTTTGTGTTAAAGAATTTTATACTTTTTTGGGTTTTTTGCAAATTAAGAACATTACATGCAATAAAATCCAAATACTTGCAAATCACAAACAGAGATTGTCTTTAATTTATTTATTAATAATTACAATGCATATCAATGGCAAATATTAAGTCTGAAATAAACTTGCATCTATAATGTTGAACCTAGAATAGTTCGCGTCATCTAGTAATTGATATAAACACCCTCAAAATGCATGCAATCTCTCCAATACTTCAAAACACCCAAGAATAGACAGAAATGGGGCACAAAACCCAAGGCGATTGAGCCTGGACGTCTTACACCAAGCTTGGACTTCACACGTAGGTTATGGAGCTGTACGGCTGCCCTTGAGAAGACTAAAATCTGTCAAGAAAATGCTGCTAACAGATGCTATGAGACAGTTGTAGATTTATCCTTCATATTATTATTCACTCCAAAAACTTCAACCAATCTGCACAATCTGGACCTCTGAATGAAGCCCATAGGTAAGCAATAATTCAACTGGTCTTTCACAGTCTCAGAATTGCACATACACTGAAGAATTAATGTTCTCCAATGCTGGAAACAACAGAAACTGTAGGTTTCATGGCTCAATTCCCAAGAACTTCCATCAACAAAAGAAAATAGACAATAGCATAATGAAAATCGATTTTTTCTCTTTGGCTTTTATAATATCCTAAAAAAGTTTGATCCAAGTAGCTTCAACAATTAGTCTTTTTAATAACTATAATAGTTCTTTTGTGGTTGACTTTAGGTTATACCATTGATAAAAGTGTACTTTTCCATTAAATATAATGGCCCTTCACATAATAATACTTTATAAAATTAAATAATAACTTTATAATATAACCATTATAAATAACTTCATTAATGCCATTATAAATTTAATATCTCATTAATTACTCATCATCTCTCTGTCCCGTCTGAACCTGTAGGTCAACCACTGCTTCCATTGCGCAACCAATTGCCTTACTAAAAATAGTAAGGGTCCAATCTCTATCAAACCCTGACTTACTATAATTAGTAAATCCCTGAATACCTGATCAAAACAAAGGTGCCAAGGGTCAACACTGCAACTGAGGCCAATCCAGGTGCCCTGCCAAATATAGAAATGAACATATATGACTTACTATAAATAGTAAGTTCCCCAAATTAAGCCAAACGAAGAGAAAATCTAATGCTTCTGTACTCTGGAAGGGAAATAGCCTCCTGTTCTGCCAATTGGGACCCTCTAACCATCGACTTAGCCTACGAGGGCCAATAATAGGCTAATCCAGTCATAAACCATATCATGCCAAAAAGGGGACATTACATAGATAGAATTTCAAGGGGTCGTTTGGCTGTCCTTTGGATAGAGGAGGATATCTGAGACATCCCTTGATTGTCTCTGGGACGTCCAGGCATCCCCAATGTTTCTTGTTTAGTCATACTTTTGGTGTGAATGTGTATTTGTTTATGTGACATGTGAATGAATTGCTAGGCAACAAAGGTTACAACAACGACAAAACAATAAGCTTAACAGACATTGAAGGGTGATATATTACACAGCCCATAGTTGAAAAAAGTGAACATGGCAATAACTCAGCTGACACAATTTTTAATAACCCAGGGAAAACTTGGCAAATTTATCAGAAATTTTAAAACAAATAAATTGTTAAAACATTTGTCAGAAGCACAAATTTTAGTGAATCTGTAGAGCATTTTACACTCATATTAAGAGGTGAATATGTATGTAGAATCCTTAATTTTGAATACAGATGAATATATAAAAAAAGAAAAGAGTTAGGAGATGTGCTCAGTCCCCAGACATTCTAATGGGTATTATGGTGACAGATACAGTAGTTTCATGCTAATGTAAGTTGCTTGGTAAAACAAAGAAGTTTGTGCAAAAGACAACAAAAAAAACAACTACAAACAGGAAATATATCTACATTTTAGGTCTATTAAAAAAAATCAGTGAAGAGAACATCAAGGTAAACTAATGTATAAAGAATCTTGTTAGAATCTTGGGTGTAATGATTGAATTACAGCCATCATTGAGGATCACAGAAAAAATCAAAGTAAATTATCACCATTATTCACCTATGTATTTTTGAATGTTGCCCTTTAACTGCCTTGAAATTATGCCAAAACACTTAACATGTGCCCTTAGTTTGTTGTGCAACTGCAATCTGTGCCCTAGAAATTTAAAAACATTACTGATCACACCCATCCAGTTTTCAGTCTTTCCCAAAATCATTTAGGGGGAAAAGTGTTGTTTTTATTTGTCATTGGGCAAGTTTTAATCCTATCCATACATTTTGACGAGTTCTTTGCAATCTCAGGCAAGTTTTTATGTGATCAATAGCAGAGAGTTATTTAAAAACTTGGCGGCAAGTAACTTGTGACCAATTTTGGTTCGCGATTACTCATGACCTTTTCAAGTAACTGTAGTAGTCTACAACTATGACAGCTTATTTTTGGAGACAACAAAATATTGATCCCTTTAATTTGTGTTCGTTTTTTATTCAGTGACTAAATGAACATGTGAGTTTAACAAAATATGAAATATATGATAGTGATATTCAACAAGTAGTATTCAATTCATGAATTAGCATTGGAATGTTCTAAGTGATGAGATAAAATTAGATGCATACGCATGTGCCCCTAATAGTTGCTTCACTTCTGTTAATTATGTAATCGCTAGTATCATCATGATCTTTGTTTCCACTCCATGTACAAAGTAGTCCTTGATTTTTGGGTCAATCTCTTGTATAGTTTCCCCACTCGTTGTTGCGTTGACATTAAACTATAGCTCACCCTTGGTGTAATATTCTATCCATGTTTGATCTCCAACATTTTTAGTTTTGATATTATATTTATGATTTTATCTAGTTGTGATAGGCACCAGAGGATGCAGCTTTATTATTCTATCTTAGGAGTCCTTTTTGAGGAGTTTGCCTTGGTGTGGCATTCGATTTTGTACTTTGTACATAATGGATATGTGTTCACTTTGTTAGTATCTCCTTTGAGTTCATCATGCAGAGTATATCTCTTCTTAGAGTTTGAACCAACCCTTGTTTAGTAGCATCAATTGTGCCTAAATCATTATCATCTTCAATGTTGTCTAGAGTGTGAAGTCATTTTCTTTTCACTTTCAATGTCCATCATTCTATTGTATACATCTATGTAAGAGGACAATGGCACTACCTTCATCTTCCTTCCCAATGAGGGTATTGGTCCCTCGATGAATCATCATTTCTTCAATCCTTAAATTGATTGTCTTTTCTAATTTACCCTAAGTTTTGGTCCAGGTTTAGGGTCAAGGGTCTAGGGTTCAGGTTTGCGGGTTCAATCAAGTTTTGTTTAGAGGGTTTGGGTTCGTTTTGGTTTTGTCCATACAAAAACATACAGAAAATAAAAAATGTATACATGTATGTAGTAGTAATCAAGTTCATAATACACCACTATGCTAATAGTCAAGTAACATAGCAAAATATACCACCATATATATTAATGTTTTAGTCCAAATAACATAGCAAAATGCCAAAATACACCACCATATCAATTTTTCAGTTAAAAAATAACAATGTCAACTATTCACAATCAGCCATCATTGATCAAATATTATCATAAGTCTAAAAATATCATCTCCATATCAATATGCTGTGATAAATTAGAACCACAAATAGTGCTACTGGTAATGACACTAGCACAAGGATTGGCAACAGTACTAGGAATCTCAAGATCAGCCTCATGATTTGTAGGTAGCTCATGGTCATCATGAACTCCAAGTGCAACAAGGTGGGCAACTAAATCATTCAACTCTGCACGCTCTGGATAAACATCGCATTCCTTTGTCTCTGATGCAGGAGCATCTTGGGATCTTAGCAGCCTTGCATCTAGCAAAAATATTTGGTTTCCTATTTGATCAGTCTAGTGTTTCTGATAGCAGTCGATCTGTGGTTGTTCTTTTGTGTTGTGGTTGCTATAGTGTGTTCGTGGCTTCGTGGTGGACCTTATCATATGATCGCACATCATTTGGATTCTTTGCTTGACTGTCCTGTTCTTCATTTTCTCGGTCAGTCATTATGTTTTCCGATCATTTCCCAATCTTCCGATGGGAATCTCCGTGTGCGATCATGCCAGCTCAGTGATACGATCGAGGCCGACTTATTTCTATGATCGCATCTCTTATTTCTTTCATTGGAGGTTGTTCCAGATGATTTGGGTCCCAACCTATTTGTTGTAACATGTTGTCTCAATTATTGGGAAATGTGATCTTTCTGGGCCGACCTGGTGTTGCAATGGATTTATAAGCTTATGGACTTGTTCCTAAGGGACATGAGGTGATCTCATAAGATTATTTGGCTTAGCTTGGGTAGGATTGTGAGGATTTTGAGTGTAATCAGGCCTGTGTGCTTGACATATATGACTGACATGCGAAACAACATGTTGCAGATCTATTGTAAATGATTCCCGACGATAATAAAAGGCTGAATTTCTTATTTTTACCTATTGTTCTTGTTTTCTTCTGTTGTGTTATATTATTTGCAAGGTTTGGACCGATCTCCTAGAGGTTTCTCCATCCTTGACTGCGTCAGGTGGTATCAGAGTTGAAGCATGGTTGAGCATATGGTTGAACAAGATTGAGGTTGAATAAGGTGGAGATTCTTGTGTTGGTAGATCCGAGTTCCTGACTTGTGAAGCTCTAGACCTGTTGATCGTGAGGTGGCAGAGTGAAGATCTGACTTGCAATCACAGAGGACTTGTGCAAGGTGGCGAGGAAGGCATTATTGCTGGTTGAAGAAGCATCTTGTAATAGATCGCCGTTTGAAGAGACAATTGCGTCTGAGGATTGGAAGATGCCGCCTAGAAGGATGAATCCTAGAAGGCTTGAGCAAATGATGGAAGACTTTAGGGTTGAGATGAAGAGTGAGATCATAAATGTTTTGACTGGATTGAGAAGGAATCCAGAAACTAAAGAAGAATTTGAGGAGGCTGCTGAAGATCTTGAGACTGTTGATGGCGAGATCCTTGCTAATGACGAGAGATTGATGAGAGCTATGGTACAAGTAAAAGTCATAGGATGGATGTTTCTACTTTCACTGATTCATTGCATCCTGAGGATTTGATAGATTGGATTGGAGAGTTAGAAGACTACTTTGAGCTTGAAGATATTAGAGATCCATAGAGGGTTAGGTTAGCACAGACTAAGTTGAAGGGTCATGCTGCCTTATGGTGGAAGGGATCTACAAAAAGATAGAGAGGAGCATGCTGAGATAAAAATCACTAAATGGAAGGTAAGGGTGGCTAGGTTAAAAGCTAAATTCATTCTTGAGGATTATGAATTGGAGTTGTTCAAGAAGTTGCAGAACTTGAGGCAGAAAGACATGCGTGTGGAAGAATATACAAAATAATTCTATAAGCTGACTATTAGATTTGGTCACAAAGAAGTATCTAAGGAGAAAGTGGCTAGGTATGTTAATGGTTTGAGATTTAATATTCAGGATGAGTTGAGTATGTTGAGGATTTCTACTATTGAGGATGCTTATCAGTATGCATTGAGGGCAGAAGATAACTTGAAGAGAAGACAAAGTAACCGTAGAGGAAGAGAGAAGCAAGTTAGCAACAATGGCAAAGAGAAGCAAACCATTGAAGTTGAATCTTATTAAAGAATACCTAGAAGAGGGAATGATAGCAAAGAGTTCAAAGGTACTTGTTTCAAATGTGGTGGCATAGGACATAGGGCTTTTCAATGTTCTGAAGGATCTAGTAAGAACATAGGTAAACAAAATCTTATGGCACATGAGGAACAAACTACTCTTGAAGTTGTGGAAAATGAAGCTGAACCTGAGATAGGAGTCTCTTATGCTTAGGAGAGTCATGTTGAGTAAAAAGGAAGCTGAACATTTACAAAGGAGGAATTTATTTAGGACTGTTTGCAAAAACCAACCTATTCCATAAGGACAAGGATGTTTAAGCCTCTTCAATCCAAGCTTCTGCACCCTCAAAATAATTTACTCTAGAATTGCTCTAAAAGTGTTGGAGAAGTAAAACTTGGGGTTCAAGTAGTAGGCAGTAGCATGAATATGTTGGTGGAGTAGTCGGTTCCACCTCTCATTGATTAGGCGCCATATGGGTTCATATTTGGTCTTGTTTGACCCATACAAGTGTTGAATGGCCTCTTTGGACCTATCCATGACCTCATATAGATACCCCATGGGGATTTTATCCCCATCTACCATTCGCAGAACCCTCACCAATGGTTCTGACACCTGAACATAAAAAATTTAACAAAAATCAGCGAATTGCAATAACTGAAATCAAATAACAAATCATCAATCAAGGTTTGAAAACTTACATTGATGATCTCCTCCATCATCTTGGCAAATCTAACATCAAAATCAACCTTCATAACCTTCTTTGCTTTAGGCTTCTTGGCATAAGGACTCTCCAACCATCTCTCACTCACAAACATCTGCTTTAGGTTGGGCAATATGGCTAATATGCTCTGCAAGGTGAGAAAATTAGTAGCAAAGCATGTGACCCCCGATCGCACGAGATCCTTACCATTAGTGCGCTCTCTCATAAGACTCGGGACCCATGTGTGGTTGTAGATGTACTTTGTGATATTCCTTCCATCTTCAACCACCTTCTCCACCCAACTTAGTTTCCCTAGGTTCTCAAGGAGCAAGTCAAGACAATGGGTAGCACAAGGGCTCCAAAATAATGTGGGATGCCTATCCATCAAAAGTTTACCGGTTGCCACATATGCAGCTGCATTATCAGTCACAATTTGGACGACATTACCCACTCCCACTTCCACCACCACCTCATCCAACATGTTGCACAAAGTCTGCATTTTTTACTTGATCAGAGGCATCAACTGATTTTAGAAATATTAACTATCCCCCTCAAGCAGCTAGAAAGTTGATAAGCATCCTATTCCTACCATCTGTCCACCCATGGGATATAATGGTACAGCCTTTTCTGTTCCCAAACTCTTCTTTGCTCTTCCACAAGTCGATGAGTGTTTTGGACCTCATCTTGCAACAACGACCCACTCACCTCATAATGACTTGGGGCCTTGAACCCCTTACCAGACACAGTCATTGTAGTGACCAATTGATCCCAATATGGACTACATAAAGCATTGAAGGGAATATCGTTGTAGTACCAAAATCTTGCAACTACCACCTTTGTCTGCTGGTGCATCTCTTTGTTCCATGCAATGCCTTGCAATCTGGGTTGAGCACCAGGAGTGTTATGTGGAACCCAAAAGTCTGATATATGCCCGCCCACATTTCCTTATCCTCGCATCCGTGGCCCAATGGAAGAAAAAGCCCGTGCACCTGTTTGTGACCTTGTAGAACTAAAATCTTCCATTGGGGCTGTCGTGGCCTTTGCTGTCCTCTTTTTTGCTGCCTTCTTTTGTGTATATGCTTCGAGGCCTCTTCAAGACAGTCGTCACTCGGTGTAATATCATTACATGGAATCTTTGCAAGGTGATATTTGAGCCGACTTATGCCCCCAATCATCTGTTTAGTGCAATGGTTACAAGTCACATTTCTTTGATTTGCTCCTGGCGTTCCATGTTTCCATAATTGTCCCTTGTTCTGCCACTGGCCATCTTGTAAAGAAATAGGTAGACTTAGAGAACCTAGCTAAAAATAGACGATCAATAATTAGAAAGCATAAAATAAATAATACTTTAGTACAATTATAAACCTATAAAAAATAGAGAATCGAATCTATATTTTTCAATCTATATGCATGAATCATAAATCTGCATTTACTAATAATTAGTCTATATTTGTAAATTTACAAATATACATTAATAACGATTTTAATCAGAAATCTATATTCATAAATTTATAAATCTATATTCATAAATCATTTATGGATACAGATTTATACATTTGTGAATATAGACTAATACAGATTTATAATTTATTTCATGAACATTCATTTACAATTTTACATTATACAGTGTTATTAGTAATTACACATTGTATAATAAATACAGCTTTATAAATTTATACAGTGTTTGTTAATACAATTTTATTAATATATTCATATTGTATAATGAATTTATACAGTGTCTATAATTTGTGAATATATTCATAAATTATAAACACCGTATAAATTATTATACAATATGAATATAAATTCATTATACAGTATGGATATATTAATAAATTTGTATATAAATTTATATTTATAAATTTATTAACAAACATTGCCTTCTCTGTATTTATCTGCTACCCAAACTTTATTTGTATAATATAGCAGATACTAATATTTGTATTTATAAATCTGTATTAATAAACATTGCCTTGTTTTTTAATTCCATTCGATTCATGAAGAAGAGAATTTCATACGTTATGAGTCATACGAAAATGGCGATCCGATCGCAGTCAGTATTTTCTGGTCTTGGTCGTCGTTGCTTTTGCAGCCCTAACTTTTGCAGTCACTATTTTCGCAGCCACCTCAGTCTTTTTTAAAGTCCCATCGCGATTTTTTAATAAACTCGAAACCCTAACTTAGCCGCAAACTTTATATATTTTACGTTTGACTTTATCAACGATGTTTTCGCAGAATAAATCACACGATACCACAATATTTTCCTAACAATATCGCCGTGCATTTTTAATAAACTTGCTGCAGATTTTTTCGGTGATTATATTGCCTAGGGTTTTGCCGCGCGATATATCTATGTTTTTTTCAACCATGATTTTATGCATCCTATGATGCAATATATCCAACACCCCTCGATATTGCATCATTCTCCAAATGGGGATGGTGGATCAACAATACTTGAAAACCACATAAGGTATGAATAGGGAAAAACACATCTACTCATGACAAGCAATTGTGGAAGTGGCTTCACTATGCTCAGAATACCTTCATCCAAGGATAGGGACAAACACATCTACTCATGGAACCAAGGATAGGGACTAACACATCTATCTAAGGTCTTACATCAAATTTGGATAGGGACAAACACATCTATTTAACGTCAAGGTTATAAACAGGGAATCACACATCTACTCACAACAATTATGATTGGGGCCAAACACATCCAATCATAATCACCAACTCCTGCAACGGGGGACAAACACTTCCAATCACTACCATCACACGTGAATGGGGACAAACACATCTATTCACCTACACCATAGATTGTGAATGGGGACAAACAAAGCCATTCAAAAACAATCAACAATAGTAATTGGGGACAAACACACCCAATTACTTACATAAAAATCTTGAACACCAAGCCCCTTGTTGTCGCGTATGCAACCACCATTATAGATCATTGCCACTATGATCACAAATGATATAAGATGGTTGTCGCTGCCACCTGGAAACCGATCTTGGCTTTAGTCGTTTTTGGCACAAGTTGATTTGTCACTAAAACAATTTTGTGACCCCGTCGCAAGTGACTCACGAGAGGTCGTTGAATGTCTTCTAGCCTCTTGTGCCTCCATTCTCCAGTTAGTTTTCTACTTAGCAAATTTATCTTTTGATGCACATTTCACAGTTGTGAGGAACGAATATATCCTCCCNTCCCCCCCCCCCCCCCCCCCCACAAGATGGATGTTGCATACAAGCAATAATGTGCCTAATTTGAGATTGCCCCTCCTTGATATGAGCTTTTCTTCAACAAACCAAGGGAATGTCAATTACCACCGATCATGGACTCCAAATACAATTGACACTTTTTTTTTAATATTTTGACATTCACAATCTCCTTTCACTGATAATTCGCGTTCTGCCAAAATATTGTGTACCACGATGATATTGTCAACTCCTCCATTTCCTTTGACTTTGTCCTTTCCACACTACTACCAGTGATAAACGTAACTTCAAAACAATAGCAACATAAAATTTACATCCAATTTTATATCTTGCCTAAGAATTTAAGACACAACGTACAAAATCTCACTTGCAATAGTTTGATTTGGTTACCTCATTCCCTCTAAAACCATAACAAACTCCTCACAACTAAACTAATACAATCTGCTGAGTGCAGTGAAATACTACTCTTCTATATGGCATGGCAATACTAAAATATAACCCCAAAATTGGTTATAATCTTCCTCGTTGTTGTCCAAAGTCCCCATTTTGTTGATTATAAGGATGGAACCTCTATTTTTGAATTGTCGCTAACTTGAATAAAATCACCTCTAAGAAATCATTGCATCTAATCACATTATCATTTATGTTTCCAGTAGCTCCCACTCAATCGAGACCAAAATTAGAGGAAAAAATTACCACCCGCTTAAATAATGCCTAACTAAATAAAATACGCTATTGTCAGATCTATAGTCAAAGCAACCGAGAAGCTGTGAAACATGGACAACGGGCCTAGCCAGAAAACTGGGAGATGCCTCCAAACTGCAAATCAAATATCCAGTCAGGCCAAGCAATGTGCACGCTTGTGCATAGTCACAAACAGGGGCACTAGCCAAAATGTAGGGATAATCGCAAAAAAACCTCACAATGCCATAGCAAATAAGAAACCAACGATTGGTGAAAAAATGTGCTTTATTGGCCAATGGAAACAAAAAGGCTAGGGCAGTAGATTGGTGGAAAGGCCCAAATCAGACTATGAAACAGTGCAATGCTTTTTGAAACTAAAGCAAACCACCTCCAATATTAAATCACTATCAAATATGAGACTACGAAACCACTGTGATCCTCTAATCAAACTGGTATTGCCATAGGAAGGAGAAATACAGACTCAGTCAAAGCATGCATACCCCTTCGATTAAATGTTACGACGCCTGGCTATGAAGGAAGGATACACACCGATCTAAACACATGAAGTTGATGCCAAAGGAGAAATGAACGGCCAATGAAGGACTGAACTCGGCAAAAGAAGAAATTCTGCCAAACATGAATGGGTCATAGCATGTACGCAAGTCGATCACGAGAAAGGATGAAGCCGCCTTTTGAAAAAACGCTTACATGTCACCAATTAAAAGATCACACGTCTTGCCACTTCTTCCTCCCTGCACTTCAATAATTCCCTTGCATCAACACTTGTTTCTTCACCACTTGTAGATTTTTTGAGTAGTTTAGGCTCTCAACACAATAATCTACAAACAGTCCGAGAGAGAGTATTGCTCTAATATCATATTAGAAATATGGGCAGTGACAAAAAGAAGTTGCAATAATTAAAAACAGGATGTACGTGCTTCTCTTATTTTCTCAATAAATCTCGTACATATTATAGGATTCGTGAATCCTATTTTATAGGAAACTGCCTGTAACAACTTGCTAAAGATATGAGTTGTTTTGACAATTCATATTCTAAATAATAACTAAACAACCTACGGGAATGATGTGATATTCCTAACACCCATAAAAACCTATGAAAGTATTATTTTATACATCCTATAATGCAATATTTCCAACAATATTCATGGTCATCTTTAATCTTTCAAAACCCTGTCGTGTCTCCTCATCCCAATGAAATGCTCCCTTCTTCGTGAGATCTGTCAATGGTTCTCCAAGTTGTGAGAACCCCTTCAGGAACCTCGTGTAGTAGCTGCATAGTCCAAAGAAACGACATAACTCGACGAGTGTCCTGAGTTTGGGCCAATCGAGAATCGCTTGAATCTTCTCCTGGTGCACTTGAACTCCTCATGCGCTAATGATGTGACCTAGATATAAGGATTTTGTCATTCCAAACTCACATTTGGACCTCTTCGCAAACAAGGATTGTGACTCCATGATTCCCAACACCTTGTCCAAATGCCTTAGACGTTCCTCCCAAGTCTTTCTATAAACGAGTGTCATCCAAGATCACCAATAGAAACTTCTGCAACTGCTTGTTGAAAATGTGGTTCATGCAAGATTGGAAGGTAGCGGGTGCATTGGTCAATCCAAAAGGCATGACCAACAACTCATATGACCATAGTGACAACAGAATGTTGTCTTGTGCGCATCTTGCTCCCTCACATAGACCTAGTGATATCTGAAGCAAAGATCAATCTTGGAGAAGTAGATTACTCTGTGGAGCTCATCCAATAGCTAATTAATCCTCAAAATGGGGTATCAATTCTTGATTTTCTTCTTGTTCAATGCTTGGTAGTATATGCTCACCCTAAGAGTACCATCCTTTTTCTTCACCAAGACCACCAAGAATGCAAAGGGACTCAAGTTAAGCTTGATGTATCCCTTGTCAAGAAGCTCCTAGATTGTCTTTTGTATCTTATCCTTGAACTTCTTGGGATGGCGATAAGGAGTCGTGATGACTGACTTGGCTCCCTCCAACTCAATCATGTGCTAAAAGCCTTGATGTGGGTTAACCCCTACCAGAATGTCACTGAATACCAAATTGTGCTTGCCCAACACTATTTGAATCTCATCATCATGGTAGTATGTTTGTTGTCCATTGGATGGTTTGGTTGAGACCAAACAATGCGCTGCCTAATCAACCTCATCATGTCTGAAAATCTCCACCATGAGCTTTGCCAAAATCTGCCTAGGACCTCCATTGGACATTCCTCGCAATACCACCTTCCTACCATCCACCTTGAATGAGAACACCATCCTCTTGAAGCTCTGTGTGTATTTGTTGAGGGTCTCCGTCCATTGAATGCCCAAGATGATGTTCGTATCATCCAAATCAACCATGAAGAAGTCATCTATTATTGTGTAGTTTCCCATGGTGATGGTCAACTGTGGAACCAAATGTGTGTATGGTAGAAAAGATCCTCTTGCCACCTTGACCTCGAACCCTTCATGCTCCACCATGCGGAAACCCCTCTTGGTGACTAGAGATGAATTGATGAAATTGAGTGTGGCCCAAATATTGAGCATGACTATGACTCATTGCCCTTGTAGTGTGCCACGTACCTGGAATACACTGCATCAAGGAGTCCCGAAAAGTGCAACAATGGTACCTCCTTTCCTCACAAGTGTGGAAATCATCTCCACATGATTAGTCTCTTCTTCTTGCTTGTTAGGTTCCTCACCTTCCTCCTTGTTATCGAGCAACACCTCAATGTAATGGATCTTCCCTTTGCTAAGACAACGATGACCTGGTTCTTGAGGTTCCTTGCAAGTGAAACAAAGCTTCTTCGTCCTGAGCTCCTGACGAGTGGCCTCATCCATCGGTGGCTTCTTTTGGAATGACTTCTTGCCCTTGTCCTTTTGTGAGAAAGGTGACTTGGCATGTGTGTAACTCCTAGAGGATGAGGAGGTGGCCATGTCTCGTGCCTTCTTGATTGCCTCGGTGAGTGTGTTGGGGCTTAGGCCTTTGACCCAACTCTTCAAAGGCTCCATCAAACCATCCATGAATAGCACTACCAATCTCCTCTCCGAAATATTAGTCACCAAAATTGAAAGCCTGTGGAATTTTGTGATGTAGTTGTCCATTGGACCACTTTGCCTCAACTGCACCAACTCCTTGAAGTCGAGTTATGGATCCTTCCCTTCAAAGTGATCAACGAGTCTCTTCGTGAAGTCAATATATGAATTGACTTGGTCGTGCCCAAGAGTGACCATTCCATGGTGCTACCATTCATGTGCAATTCCTTCCAAGTGTAGGGCTGCAAACTTGATTGCTTCATCCTCGGGCATCAGGTTGAGTTGAAAGTATGTGTCCTTTTTGCACCCATCCTCTTGTTGATGTCTTTCCGAAACCATCAAAGGTAGATAGGTTCAGCTTGCTAATCCTTTGCTTGAGGTCATTATTGTGGTTCGCATTGCTCCTGGTGGTAGGAAATCTCATCTGCAACTCCATGTAGTCCTTGAGAGCTAAATCCGGTCCAAATCCTCCATCAAGCCAATCTTGCTTCATTTGCTCCTACAATTCTACCAAGGTAAGCTCTCTTTCTCTGTGTTGTTCGGTCCTTTGAGGAAATGTAGGCAGCATCGAGTGTGTGTACAACCACCATTTATGTGACCTCCAATTGATCAAGTTGTCATCATGTCCATTATGCTCTACATTTGCTCCTTCCACACCAAATGTCGAAGTGTCTCACCAATTTGTTGTTCTCCCTTTGTCAAGGTCTCATTGAGTTGTAGTTGTCCTCTTTCTCAATTCCCTTAGCAAGACCATCATCTCAGCTTGTGAATTTCCCATTTTGTCCAATGAGCGACATCTCCTCCTTTGGTAGAATGCAAGCTCATGCTGCATCAAGTCTTCCCAATAGGATGGCAAGATCACCAACTTTGATACCACTGAAATCTCCCAAGATAACACAGAAACACAAAATTGAAGGCAGAAATTAGATATCAACAATTATTTTTAGAGCAATGTACAATCAATGAAACAAGTGATAAGCCTTCCAATGATGAGTATCCACGTTGGAAGGTGCGGGTACAATCAATATACAAACTAAATATGCAATCAAAAGTATGATGTTGCTACGGCCATAGTTGCAAGACTTGTCGAGTAATCGCCGAGTTTTCCAGAGAAAAACTCGCAGGGAAAACTCAACGATTTTTTCGGAAAAACTCGCCCGTCCCTGTGCAATAGCGTTAAAACGCTAAAAACAACATTTTCTCATTTTGTTTTTTGTTTGCATAACCGCATAAAGCAAAAAAAAACGGCATAGTCAAGTTCATTTTTATGCTGAGAAGGGGAAAAAAACTCTCGGCGCCTTTGTAAAATTATAAAAGTCATTTTTGGCTTTGCGGGGCGTTGCCCCTTGGTCATATCTTGGGGGCGTTGCTCCCAAACCCCCGTTGAAAAAATCTGGGGGAAACTATACCAATAGAAGTGGGGAAAAATTAACCTTCAATTCTAATTAGGCTCCATATAACAACAAAGTCACTCCCAGTGCAGGCTTCTAGGACTAGAACCTCTAGTTGTACCTCTCCCTTAGTTTTTACTAGAGCTGGGAATAGGAAGATGTAATTGTAAATTTGTAATGATGTATTTACTTTTAGTTTTACGGAAACTATTTACTATTTTGCTTCAAGCCATCAACATTCCTTATGAGAATGCAATTTTGTACCCACTTTGCATTTAAATATATCTAGACTCAGCGTGTTTCTTTTGTGTTCTCATTAATTGACTCATTGGATGCATCTTCTCATTGAATTTTGCAAAAAAATGCATTTCTAATTAAATTTTAAGCAGTTTTTTCAGTTCCTGAGTTTTTTGCCGAGCTTTTCCCGAATTTTTTTCAGGCCTTGGCGAGTTTTTGCCGAGTCCGAGTTTTGCAACTATGGCTACGACTATGTCTTGATACTATCGATATGGGTCCGAGTATATGCGACTGTGTCTAGGAAGATGTTGGATTGCTAATTGTATGTTGTTGATGTTGATAATGCTGATCTCGTGAGCCAATTGCAAGTCTCCGTGAGGAATAAGGATATCGATGATGATGTTGCCGAAGGCTCCATTATATACTAGTCCTTTGATCCAATATCTGATAATGTGTCGCAGAGGTAACAATGTCTCTAGACCAGTGGTTGCACTCTGAATCTATAGATTGGGCTCGATGACTAAAACCCATTCCAAGGTGGCTCTCCGACTGCGATCTTTGAGTGCCAATGAAATCATGTATTGTTAAGCTATTCGGCCAAGTTGATCAATGAAGATGTGAGGATAGTATTGCTGCAATATAAGTCCCTGCTGCAAATCGATGAAGCTTGATGGAATATCGATGTGCAATGATCAGGTATGAGTATCTATCAGATATGCACAAGGGAGTCTTGCAGTTTGCAAATGATGCGTGCATTGAGATCTTTGTGAACTACTGGCAGTGAATATCAAAGATGTCATCCAAGGTGTATACCACTTCTTGTCGCCACCAACAATATCAGTATCACTGGGTATGGTTGCAGTCATAGCCTCTTAATGGTATCACTTAAGCCAAGTTTGGATCAAATGATGTTATCACTCTGTAATGTCAGCGCTTCTAGCTTCAGCTATGAATTTCGATGAGAGCCCACAGATGTGTCGCTGAACTTATTAGGTAGAAATGCAGCGATGATTCTAAGTCTTGCCAATGCTATCGATCTCCAATGTAGCCGATATGGATTTGCAAAAGATGATAATTCTCATTAGTCTAATAAGGTCACGAAGTGACTTAACCTTGTTGGAGAAACCAGCAAACTAGGGAGGATCTGTCACCTTTGAAACTACTCTCCAATGCTCGATTCCTCAATCGGAATTGTAGACACGAGAATTGATATGCTGTGAATGATGATAATGAACAACCAAATGACTTACTTAAATATGCAAGGCTATGTCCTAAATCTCAAAGGTGGTGGTTGCAAAAGTGGGCGCCCAAATTCAAATTATAAAGATTGGTCCTAACTAAGGCAAGGATTGGGCCTCCTTGATTGACAATTTGAATTAACTCCTGAGGCACCATAAGAGTTGTTTGCAAAATAGAATAGGTCCGGCCTAAAGGGGGGACATGATAGCTCTTTCATACCACAAAGCTCCCACGAATGCCTAAGATCTTAAATGAGTTCATCTTCTTTGCCTTTGTGTATCAACTAGTTGTATAGGCTTGATTTTTACTCCAACACTTCATCTTATTGGGTCATCATCAATAATTATTGCCCAACTTCAACTCTAGTTAAGTCTGAGACCTCTCATAAATTGTATTAACATAATAACATAAATCATCTACACTTCTGATACTTCTGTGGCACAGGAAAGTTGTTTGTAATCAAGAGATTTCAGTGATGGTCTTCTTGTGATCTGAATTTGTATCCAAGTTTTTTGAAATCCACAAACTTGAGTGCATTTCTTAAGTTCAATTGAAGCCATTTAACATTCAATATTATGTTGCATGCTTTTCAAATCAACATTCATTATTAGATGGGATACTATTAGTTACTATTTAAAATTTTAAACCACTGAAATGGACTTTTGGAAATTCTAAGAATTAAGGCAACCTTTTCTGAAGTCTAAATTGAATGAACTTGATTTTTTCTAACTTGTTGATAGATAGCAATTCAGTTGTGTGAGACTAATAGTGGAATTATTTTTGTATTTAGCAATTCAGATATTGCAATCAAGCAATTCAAAGGAATGGTTGACCAAGGAGAGCGACCTGTAAGGCAACAAAAGGGGGAACATTTTGAACCGAAGCCCATTCAAGTTTTATTGATGCTTTTCCGGCATGGTGCAAATGGACTCAATCTTCTAGAAGCGCAACATGTAATTTTGATTGAACCACTCCTAAATCCTGCTGCAGAAGCCCAAGCAATCAATCGAGTACACAGGATTGGCCAAGAAAAGAAAACATTTGTTCATCGTTTCATTGTATGTGTTGACCTGTCCTTTCATTTTCCTTTCTTTATTGCACTCACTTTCTAACAAACATTTACACTTTTTTTACCATATGGATTAATTTAAATTTAAAAATAAGGCAGTTATAAATATATCATTTATATCTACCATGATCTTTTTTTTGTCAATTCAAGCTTTGCTCTGTTTTACCTGAAAGATAATGAATTTATCTTTTGTCATGATCTGCTTCTTGGCAAGTTGTGTTAAGAAGTGTGTTTTTCTATAAGGATGATCATCTTATATGTTTTTTCTTGTGTTGAAAGACCCATTCTGAATACCACGTGAATTTGGATTTTACCGTGGGTGGGTGCATGGGGAACATTGATTGCTGACACATTTATAAATATGTAACTCTAACTTGCAATGAACAAATAAAACACATGCTCCTAATATTATAAGTCAAACATTTCTTAAAAGATAGCAAAGTTAAGACTCAAAAATTAGGTAACTGCAAATCAACTATCTCTATGAACTGCAGGAATGGAAGAGTTAGGAAGGTATAAAAATGGAGAAGTTAGCTATGCTGGTTTGTCAGCATAAAGTTTTGAATTATCTCTTACAATTTACGACTTTTTAAAAGGAATTTAAAATCTAAAATAGATTCCATGGTTTTTATAGTTTTATATTACCATTTGTGATGAATTTTGCTTCATTTTAGAGAATGAAAATTACTAGCTATTATCATAAGAGAAAAAATATTATCTTAATATTTTCATGTATATTTCTTAAAAGAGACAATTTTATTCTCCGATTCAATATTATTTCTCAAATAATTAAACTCTATGTGCTCTAAAAGAAAGCACAGACTTTGGTCAATATACCTCTCGATACTAGCAATGAGGCAGAAACCTTGGGGTTTATTGAAGGATTGTGACTTGTAGTGGAACTGAGTCAAGTCCTTAATTGTCCAATGGGATTCTCAACTTCTGATAAAACTTAATAAGTAAAATATCATTCCCCAAGTTGAATATTCATTAATCTGCTCCAAGAAGTGAAACTTTTAACATTAAAAGTGCAAGTATAAACTTTCAATTTTTTTTCAGATTGGTGTTTAAGGCAGCAGATTGATTAGTTAATGATGGTGTCAAATAATCAGGTTATTTATATATTCAATAACCAAGAGCAGCAAAATGGAGAGTAGGAGTGGATACAAGCCATCCTCATTGATGGCATGCTAGTATAATCCTTGGGGTTCCTTCTATTTTCATAGGCAGCTACATTAATGTTTGGAAGAATGAATTTAAATTTAGGATAAATCACAAAGATTTGGTGGTACTCAGTGTGACAACTTTTCCGTGGTAAGGTGCCCAAGTTGGTACTTGATGACTGATGTGGGATATTATGATTAATGAGGAATGTTCCATTCTTCATGGCACTCCCTTGTGCTCTTTCATTTTCATTTCCACATTAAGCTCTCTATCCACCTGCAACTCAGCGTTCATGGAAGCTAAGTCTTTGCACTGTTTTAGTATCACCACCAAATTTGAAGATGTTTGAAAATGCTTTCTAGACGGACAACTCTGTGAAATGATTTCTATGATTAAATTCATAATCAGGCAAACTGGGAATACAGGAGAGTGCTGAGCCAGGGTCTCCTTTCAAAAAGCCCTCATGGAAGATTTACAGTGATTTAGACAAAACATTTATCTGAATAGGTAGAGAAGATAGTCAACAAGGTGGTAGAAATTGGATGAAATGGAAACAGTTCGGCGGAAGAAAACACTGAACAATGGAGATGGTGGAATGTAAAGTTGAAGACTTCTTAGTTCGGAAGGCCCAAGGCAATCGTTTTTCAAGCTATACAAATTTATTCTGAACTAGGTCATAATGGTGAGAGGGATTCCCACTCTAAAGAGACTCCATGCTCTCGTCGTGTTAAAACAAGTCCCCAACAACTCCTTTGATGCATGTGCAACTAAGACAATGGAAATGGTGAAGAGTTTGAAAATATTGTGTGGAAATAACTGACTTATACAGGGTTCTCTCTAATATTTACAAAGGGCCTAATTTTCAGAAGAGACACTTAAATCCTAATTTTCAGAAGAGACACTTAAATCGATTACATTCTCCCAAAAGCAAAGGTGGCAAATTTTGGGATGTGTTAAGAACTAGGGAATTGATATCGGAAGAACCTAAGAAGCTAGTCAAAACCTTGTTTGATGAGTTTATGTATGCAGGAATGGTGTAGTCCCTAGGGCCTGGAAACAGCACATACCCCTAGGCTATAGATGCAAGAATGATCCTTGAAGACTTGTAACAAGGCCAGCTCCTAGTTTCATGCTTTAATTCTCTATGGCTACATAGTTGGTTATGTTTGGTTGTGTATGGCAATATTCTATGTTTTGTTTTTGTTTCCTAAGGTGGCAAGTTGTATAGGATAATGTCTAGTTAGTTTTGATTGGGATGATTTTTGAGAATGCAACAATTATGCAGTAAAATACAATTCAGAACTCATTGTCAATAGCAGCAAGAACAATAACCTATAATGCCCCCTTTCTAGCACAAGTTGTATGAGTTTTTCGTTAACCTATTTCTCCATAGTCATGTACAGGCTAACCAAGACTTTTAAGGGACTTTGAGGCCATTTGGCCTAGGCAATTTTCGTTGCAGGTCAATCTGAGGTGTCTGGATCCAGTTTTGGCATGCTTACTATTTATAGTAAGTCATTTTGGGCATAGTCGAGATCTTCAGTGATAGTGTCATGTTGATGGTAAATGGTTATCATCGACAAAAGATTTTTAATATCATTGATATGATTTATTTATGCATTAATAAAGTTAGTTTATAAAGTTAAATATAATTATTTAACTTTATTAATGCGGGACTATAATTAAGTGGGAAATGTTTAAAGTCCCTTTATTTAATAACATATTGTAGACATAAAATGTTTGGGGACTTAAGTTAAAGTTATTTTAAATGACATGGGGAAATATTAAAAGAAAAGCGTTTATGGAAAAATACGGGGGAGAAGAAATCGCGAGAAAATAGGAGAAAAAAAACAAAATCCCAAAAAAATAGGAAAAGGGAAAAGTGATGGGGAAAAGCGATTTTGTTCATGCTACATTTGATGAGTGAATGAGCTCTTATGAGAGTGTTATAAAAGATTTCCAAGAGCTCACTTTCAGGCAAGTTGGATGGAATAAGAAACTTATGAAATTTATTGGAGAGTTCATCTTCAAGGGTTTATCAGGATGAAATCCCTCATTAATGACATTCTCTTCACTATTGCAAGATACAGTCAGAAGAATCTAAGTGCTCATTTCAAGAAACATATTGCGATTACAGACTTTTCAGAATATCAATTGGAAAAGGGTTCGAACGTGTGCTGAAGATATGAGGGCAAAATTGGTAAAGTATTGGCAATGTCATTATTTTCTGTTATTTATATTATTGGTCCAATGAAATAGGCTGCGATTGAAGATATATGCAGGTTGCCTTTGAAGTATATGGGCTGCGATAGAAGTCTCAAGTGTTGCAGTGGTGATTGATAGGGACGTACAGGTCTCAAGTTGAGTATAAAAGTGTTGTACGGCTGCAATCTGACTTCTGTAGGCCGTACAGGTCTAAATCTGAATAATAGAGTGCCGAACAGGTCTAAAGTACATCCATACCAGTTCAGTAAAGGTCTGCAAATACTAGCAAGGGAGTCGTACCAGTCTGTAGTTAACAGCAAGAGTCCGTACAAGTCTGCAGACTTCCAGAGACTGCCGTACATGCTTGAAAGGGGACGTATTTGGTCTGAAATCTTCCTGGGGTGAGACGTCAAGGGTTTGGAAGAATTATATTGCTGTTAATGCTTTGAGAGATCAACATCCTGATTGGAAGCAGCAATACATGGTATGCATTTCATTGTAATGACTGATTTAACAAATATGGGAAATCTGATGTTAATGTTTTAACTACATGTAAACACATAAGCTGAAAGAGAGTTGAGTTAAGAAAGTGAATGTCATTTCAGTTTGTCTTGAAAATTTATAGAACATTACTGCATCATTTTTGAGTTATATGATTTCTTCTAAACAGTATATGATGTTATCTATATTTGTATTGTGGTTTTGTTATGATTGGATAAATCCATATCAAGCACTCACCAACACGTTGTAAAATCAGAAAAAAATATTAGTCCAAACTAGGCTGCCTATTCCATAACCCATCTTCCAAATTGAAATATACTACTATCATTTAAGTCTGATATAAATTATCAGTGTAGACATTATAGCATTACAGTTGCTTTGGAAGACAAATATGGATCTCTTATTACCATCCTGGTAACCTCTTTAAAAGAACAACAGTTAGTGAATCGTGACACTACAAGGGAACTGAATAATTGAGCACCATTGACGAGTCTTTCTACAGAAGCAATTGAGCAAATGGATTAGAAGAGTATAGCAGCTATCATTATCATTACTAATAGATAAGTAATAATGGTTTTGAAAGGATGATGATAGAGGATAAGAATCAGAGTTTTTTATAACACCTTATGCCCTTAAGTTTTCTGGCGGGAGACTGCCAGTTTAAGATGGATCTCTTGGTGCATATCTGATACAAATTAAGATGGATGTGTGAGTAAATAATAAAATATGTTCTTCAGTTATATTATAAATGTGTATTGTGTGGAGACTTGGTTTATTAGTTCTCGTCTCAAGGAAATCATTGCATGCTGTCATCTTCCTTTCAAAACTAAAATAAGTGGAAGACCAATAGCCTATTATTTTATTTCTTGTAAGCTATGGGATAAAGTTAGGAAATAATTTTAATAATATTTTAAGTTAGTCCTAGTGATTTAATTTTAAAACATCGTAAACCAAGGTTACTAGGAGATGGTGTTAATTGGAGACTCTAGAGACTGGTACCGGTATGGCTAATTTTCAAAAAATAGGAGACGGGGGGTACTTGGAGATGCCAATTATTTTTAATATAATTTATTTTCTAGAAAATATCATGACATAGAACTTGAAAACAAGATTAGAGGTAAAGTTTAACATTAACTTTAGAGTTTAAATACGCAAATGTCAAATGTCATTGTGCTGAAGAGTCAGAGTTCAAAAATCACACTACATATTTCATATTAGATTATAATTACATATTAAAATTAAAAAATATTGATAGTTTGATGCTGATACACATGCCAATGGATATGAGATGCCTAGTTATGAGAAGTTTAATACTGTCCTGAGAGTGGAGAAGGTTTGCATGCACATGTCCCTATAAGATATTTGAGAAGGCTGGAAATACTCAGTGGCTTCCATTATTTCCAACAGTTGAACTGATGTTATGCAAAGATCTCCTATTACCATTCTGGTAACCTCTTTAAAAGAACAACAGTTAGTGAATCATGACACTACAAGGGAACTGAATAATTGAGCACCATTGACGAGTCTTTCTACAGAAGCAATTGAGCAAATGGATTAGAAGAGTATAGCAGCTATCATTATCATTACTAATAGATAAGTAATAATGATTTTGAAAGGATGATGATAGAGGATAAGCATCAGAGTTTTCTATAACACCTTATGCCCTAAGTTTTCTGGTGGGAGACTGCCAATTTCTGGTTGGGAGACTTTGGAGACTTTGGAGACAACAGTCAAAAGAAATCTGTATGTTGAGACATTTCTGGGGACGTTTCCGGTACTAGAGATGAGTCTCAGGGGGTACGAGACGGGGCTCTTATTAATTATGTCATAAACTGACATCCTAAATGTTATTATCAATTTGATAAAGTGGGCTGTCTAATTGGGACATAAGAAGGCCTTATGTAATACTAACATTCTATTAAAGTGTTTTAAATGAACTCTTTTGGAAGGAAAAGGTAAATCAAACTAAAAGGGGTCAAAAAGGACTTTAAAGGAAGATATTTGCTCAAAGAAAATCCATGCAAATTATGAAATCAAGGCACCTTTATTATCTAACAGTTTGACTAGTTGTGTGCATTGATTTCTCATAAAGAAAAAAAAATCTTGGACTGTGGAGGTTTGGAGGATGAAAACCTTCTTAGTTTTAAGAAAGAGCGAATAATGAAATTAATCTTGTTCCTTGAGGTGGTTTCAGCTAAGAATTGCAGTTTGCAGAGAAGATTGCAGCCTTTTTTCTAGTTTCAGTTTTCTACGGTATCATTTTGTACCGCTGCTATAGTATCATCACTGCAGAACTGATACAGTAAATTCTGTATCACTGCTAGAGTATCGCTACACCATCTTGTCATTGTGATAAGCTGCAAGCATTTAAAACAACAGTTAGTATCAACATATGAGTTTTTCCATATGGAATTGGTTGGTGATCTCAGTCACAGCAATCATCTCATTTGTGGTGTTTATTTCTGCCGTACCTTAGCAGTATACTAGTGCAGTTTAGCATTATATTGTTACCCATATTAGTTTGTGTTATTTGAATATTGACTGCATAAGGGTTTATGCGAGATTATTGCAAATTGCAAAATAGTAAAATTTCATATGTTGAAGGGTTTCATTATTAAATATTGATATTGTGTTGCTGCTGTTCAGTATTTTGTTTGTCTTATTTCTACATGTAAAGAAAACACAAAAAAAGAAAATTAAAGCTTATAATTTTTTTAGAAAGAGACATTGCAAATGCATGCTTGTTAAATATGGTGCTAAATTTGATTTTCTTCTTCACATATCTGATTTGTATAAAGTTGACGCTAAGTTTTTATTTTTAAGAGAAAGTAATAACTTGGGCGTAAACAATGTTTTACTGTTCTTATTTTTATCATGCAAAGTGTATATTTCGTTGTCAACGAACACGTGGAACTTAACTCATTTGTACTTAAGTGGTTAGTTTGGGTTGCAGCACAAGCCTAAGTTTTGAATTACATTTTTTTTAACCTGGGTTTGGTACAGCCTTATAATAAAAATTAAAAATAAAGAAAAAAATTATATTTTGCACAAAATATACAAAATTATTCACAAAACACAACTGGTAGTGAGGAAAGAAAGGTAAGCAGAGTTGTTTTGTTTTGTGCTAAGTTATCGGTCCTAGCGCTGGTTCAGGTTTGGGTTTGAGGGTTTGGTTCATGGGTTCAGTCATTAATTTTTAAGTGTTGGATTTGTTTTGGGTTGATCAATACAAAAACATATAAATCTCAGAAATATATACATATGTGCAGCATAATTAAATTCAAAACACAACCATATTAATAATTTAATAACATAGCAAAATGCATCACCATAATATTAATGGTCAAATATTAGTCAAAGTTCAAGCTAATGATATATTGAAGTTAAAAAGAATAATGTCAAGTGTCAACAACCAGCCATAATTGATAAAATATCATATGGGTCGTCAAAAATATAATCATCACCATCCAATTAGATAATGTATCTAGTGGTATATTACAAGAACCACAAATAGTGCCAATGCCAGTATTGCCACTGGCACTACCACCAGCACTAGCACTTTCATGCTCACTAATTGGCTCATAGTCATCGGCACATACACTAAGTCCTCTGCCATTTTTAGTGTACTTTATTGAGTGGATGGAGGAGTGTGTGCTCCAATTCCTCTCAGATGGAGATGAGCTAGCAACCTATTAAAACCAAATTAGAGAGTTGAGTTACTAAACTTAAAAATTAAAATTATAAAATTAAAACATAAATAAATGAAACTTAAAAGATAAAAATCACTAAACTGCAATGGAAACAATGGCAATTTTGTGTATCTTTCCATTCATCAAAACAATGGAAACCCTTGTTTCAACCCACAAATCCCTTATGGGCTCCAAGGATTCCTCTACAAATTTCACCTCTATATCCAACAAAGTGTTACACACCTCAAAACTCCGGCCCTTGTACCCTTTTGATGCCAAATTAATTGATTTCACAATTTTTCGCCAATTTTTCACAAGATTATGTGGCATTCCATTTGCATAGACACATTTCACTATGTATTGATTGGCAATCTCTCTAGACTCGTTCCGAAATGCCATTTTAAATGGTCCCTTTGATATTTTATATGTAGAGGCCACAAGTTGTTCTTTATGTATGGACAAAAATGGATTACTCTTTATAGGATCAAAATGAGAAGGCAATGGATGGGACTTTGTTCACTGAGATCCTTTCTATAACAAAGGATGATTTGATTTACAGTTTGCTGCTTTGATATCTCTCTCTCTCTAATATATGCCAAGACTTGTGCTTAAAGAATGCCTTTCCATCTACACCTAAACAAATTCGATGCCTTTTTGAGGGATCTTGCACAAGGGGCTTATCATTTGACTATATGTGCTTGAATATCTAATTTTACTTTGACCACAAATCCAAACATAAACTCTACGGTTGGAAATTGTACCATCTCAACATATTTCCAAAGGAGACAGTTTGGGTCTATTTTGAAGCGAAGTTGGCTCACAGAGCCAAAAAATGGTTAGCTTTGTAATACCTAAGACAACAAGCTCAGTTAATAACACATTTGAAGAATTGAAACAAATCAGCTTGGAAACAAAAATATATATAAATACAACTTAATTCATTTTAAAATACTAAGCATGCATTATATATACATAGAAGAATGAAAACAACCAAAAACTTCAAAACGAAACAAAAGTTCATTTGTTAAAATGATGTTAAAAAAAACTAAAAATTTCAAAAAACCTACCTCTTTTGAAAAAATCTTCCTCTATGATCTCCTTGACAACAAATGAACACTTCCAAATGCGTAGGAATAGCACAACCAAAAGCATGGAGTGTTCAACAATTAGTATTCAACTCTTTCCATGTAATGGCAAACAAGAAAATAAGTTCAACAATGGAGGAAAATATTTTTTCTTTTCATTCACAATATGAAAAATGAGTTTGCATTTTTTGTTTTGATGTTTTGTAGAACGCATTTTAGGGTTAAGCGGCAAATGACACTTTTTAGAGTAAAAGAAAATTCAAAATTCAAAATTTGTCAATTGGACGTGTTAGGAGGAAAGAATTTGTCCACTTTCGCTTGAGTTTGTCAAGGCTAGTGTAATGATACTGACTAAGTTTTTTTTCAGATTTTTACTGGATACTCCCTGAATTTATACCACAATGTTCATTTGCGATAAATAACTTCATAATAAACAACAAATGGCTGAGATGCTACTAGCTGATTCTATACAGATAATGGTTGCATGATAATCTGACCCTCAACAATGGTATCTCTACTAGATTGTGCAAGATAAATATATGGCTTAATATGAATCTCTTAATGACGGAAGGAAATACATTAACATCCAAGGATTAAGCCATTGATTCTGAAAATTAATCATCGAATGTAACAGACCAGCATTTATGAAAACTACATCCGCATTACAAACACGTTTCTTCAATTTATAAAGCCAGTAAGTATACCCATTAAGATGTGTACCTGGTAGAGTCGTTTGAGGTAAACTGATTTAGCATGAAGGGTGGTGCTAATGGATTTACTGGTGCTGTGGGCTACCCAGACATTCCGGCAATCTGTATGCGATCACCAGCAGCTCCCACTAAGGCAGTTATACATCATGGTCGTTGTCTGGAGGTGTTGCAACTGGCCTCCTATTCATGCGAGCCCAGACTCAATCGTGGCATCCAGCCTGTTTAAACGTGGACTCTTTGAGCCCGTGTATCACCCGCGGTTTCAGATAAGACTGCTGTGGCAGTACCTTCACACGATAATGATCTTGTTGTCCACACATAGGCACAGTAGCAATTCCCAGCCCAGCACGGTGTGTGCTCAACACCCGTGTGTATTCACCTTGTCTATAACAACACCCCGCACTACATACGCTCCCAGTCAATTTCAACGTAGATAGCCAATGAATTTACAATCATGTTCCACACTCGGTGCCAAGGCTGTAGTCGATATTTCTGGGCGTGAACCTCATTAGCTAATGCACGGATGAACAACCTTCGAAAGGAGAGGATTGTCGTAGTGATTTGTAGTTCCACACTAAATGTAGAGGTTTCGACCAGCGGTTAGAGTAGTGGATCTCAGACCTTACACACGCTGAGAATATATCGGCCTCCCTCAATCCCGTAGACAGTTACTAATACCAAATATTCCTGTACATGCTGTGTTCCAAGATGCTCGTGGCTTCCTGTGTCTGATCTGGTTACCTTCCTCTTAGAGATTAAGTCATGAATACAAATAACCCAAAGCCTGCAATGAGTTCTCTAAATCAATATCAAGGCTGTTGCACTTACTATCGAAGATGATGCTGCCTTCTCTGTTTGCTGAAGCTGAACCCACGAAGCAAATGTAATAACATTGACTTCTATACTTATGCAGTTAACATCCAATGTGAAATCTGAATGACTCCACTCTTATCGAGAATGTTGGGGCTACGTCTAGTTTCTCAACTTTCTTAAGGGGCTACGTCCTCAAGAAAACCAGTCACAAAAAGCAACCAGGTATTTAATTCCTTGTTTATATTTTCTCATGGTGCTTTTCCCAAGGAAGATCTCTTTCTTTTATAACCTCGAAGTGAGG
>MU227533.1:1417539-1455300 GCA_018584345.1 Thuja plicata | reverse complement strand
AGATAGAACAATCAAAATCAAGGGATGACTGATTCCATTGAACAATATTCCTTCCATAACATCGACACGCTTAGAGAAAAACTTCTAGCAATCAACTGAGAATTGCGTAGGGTTGCCCCAATTTTGGAGAATGCAAAATTGAGGACAATAGTCATCTACCTGTAGTTTTCTCCTGGAGACCATACGTGTGCTTATAAAATTGTGCGTAGCACCTGTATCTAAAAGGCAAACAATCCTCTGCCCTCTAACTACTCCTTTCAAACGAAAGGGGTGACATGTAGGAATGCCTTAAAGGAATGCTAAAGTAACCGGGGGCTGCTCGTGGGGGGCTTTGTAAGAACCCCTTGTGGCTCTAACTTTGACAAACACTGAACTGTGGTTAATTTTTGATGTTTGACAATATGTCAAACACTTTGTAGGCAAGCTCTGATACCATTGTAATATCCCTTGCTAAATGATGGAGAAAGATGATTTTTCTTCTCAAGGAATATTGTCAAACAAGTTGCATACAATTTGAAAAATACCATAAACGAATTGCAGACCAAATATATATAACACATGGATAGGCCAAACACATCAAATTGGCATCATATAGGACATTGGCATTTTGTCAAACACTTTCCATACATGACTCAGAAAATACAAAGTCTGAAGTATATACTGCTGCAAATGAATTCTGATTTTTATTTCAAACCCTTAGTGATTGACAAACAAACTTATTGATGCAAAACATGCAAACAAGAATTAAGCAAATGCAAATGAAGAAACCTGGAATCCGATCGCAGTCTTTGGTGAACACCAAAATTGGGACGCAGCTCACTAAAACATGACTCAAATTAGATTGAAGTCTTAACACAATGCACCAAGACCTTCAGGCATTTTACTGTTCACGGTACTGTTCATGCGGGTGCTGTAGTAGAACACTATTTACGGCTACTATAGGAAAATCACTATTCACGGCTACTGTGGCAACTATAAAATAGATAAAATTTGATATAGAATGGCTGCAAAGAATGAATCTCCAAGTCTGCTGTACATTTACCTTCAAATCCTTCAAACCCTAGATGGAATTCTTTACTTTTAAGCACAAATAGAACTCCTAAATGAAGCTCTCTTGAATGCCAAATTCACTGGATATTTCACCAACTCAAATGGCTGCAACACTAAAGATTTTCTGTTCTCCAATGGCGGCTGCAAGTAGAAACCCTCGTTCTCCAAGCAAGAGCAAAAATCAACCAAAGTTCAATAATAATCATAAACATATTCAGAATGAGCTCTTAAGTCTCTTTTATTATTTTCTTGTGAGAGCTCAAACACTTTCCTGGCCAATGTGGGATAAAAGTTAAATTCCCACTTTTTAATTCTTTCACTTAAAACTCTATAGTTGGTGCACAAATAATTCTTTTAAAAATTAATTGTTCACTTGGCCCCATCTATGATAAATTGACCCTTCTCTTAAGTGACTTAAGTTATGATATAAAATTATATTATAACTTTACAATATAAGCTCAAAACTATTAATATTTATTTTAACCAAATAAATATTAATATCTCCATTATTACTCATCATCTCTGCACGTCGTCTGAACTGGAAGTTGACATGATCAAGCTGCATACGACCATACACCATTTCTAAAAATAGCAGGGGTCCCTCACTAACCTCCTCAAGACTTACTATAAATAGCAATTACTGCATACGGAGTCCTAGAGACCTCAAACGAAAACCAAACCTACAAAACCTTGGCCACTGAAGAAGATGCATCCCTCAAAGGACCCTCTAACCAACCTCATTAGCCTACGAGGGACATAATAATAGGCTAATCCCTCAAACTCTGATGCTCATGAAAAATGGGGACATTACAGGCTTTCTTCTTCTTCCCTTCTGATGTTGGCTCTACCTGAGTCTCCTCATCGCTGTCCTCCTCATCAATGCCCTCACACTACTCATACTCATCCTCAAAAGCTACCATAATATATTGAAGTTTGCCTTTCCCGAGGCACCTGTGATCTGTGAGTCCAAGGCTCCTTGCAAGTAAAGCATAACTTCCTCCTCAACTCATTTCTAGTCTCAAAATCCAGCCTAGGAGGCGCACTCTTATTCTGATTTTTACTTTTCTTGAATGAAGAGGACCCCTTGAAGGGTTTCATAGGTGGGTGTAAAATGGAGGATGGTGAATCCAAATCGTGAGCTAACTTAATAGCATCATCCAAGGTGTCTGGTTTGAGGACTCTAACCAGCCCTCTGTATTTATCATACAAGCCCTCAATGAATAACATTACCTTCCTTTTTTTTGTCATGTCTGGAACCATGATGGAGATCCTCTGGAACTCATCAATGTAATGTTCCAAAGATCCACTCTGTTTAAGCTGAGCTAGCTCCCTGTAGTAGACCTCTATGTCTTTCCTATCAAAACGAGTGATCAATCTCGTGCTGAATATCTCATAGGAAGCAATCAATCTGTGATCCTAGTTGACAAGGCCGTGATGCCACCAATCATATGCGGCCCCCTCTAGATGCATAGTGGCAAATTTAATTGCCTCAGTCTCTGACATGGCCTTGAGGGTCAAGAAGGTATCGAGCTTGTGGATCCAAGCTCTAGTGGATGTCCTACCGCTGTCATCGAACGTAGGAAGAGTCAACTTGTTCATGGCATGTTTCAAGTCCCTGTTCGGACCCCTAGGTCTCTTGTCTTGCTGGTTCCTGCCAAGCTCTCTCTTCTGAACCATGTACTGTGGAAAAGTCAAATCTGCTTTGACATGGTTTGGTAACATATTCCACTCGTCATGCATGGTCATCACATTCTTTGGAAGAATGCTTGTGGCCTCTAGTGGTGCTACCTCTTCCCCTGCATTATTATCCACAAAGTTTGGCATAAGGGGCCTATCGGACATACGAGTGGGGCCCTAGCTGCCCTAGGTGATCCCGCAGTACTGCCTCCAGTACTGTGATGACTAGCGGGTCTCCTGACTGTAACTGATAACTGCTGGATAACCCCTATAAGCTGGTGTAACACATCAGCAATGTGGTCCTGTCCATCTCGTATCTATCTCATAGTCTCCCTGGCCTCTCTATCTGCCTCCTCAGCCATTCTCCCACCTAGAATAGCCTGTTCCAAAACAAACTCCTCGTCTTCTGAATGACTGGTCTCAATGTCAACCTGTACGGAATAATCTGTCAGCTCCTGCTCAACCGTGTTATGTCTAAATCCGGGTATCCTGTGCCTGCTATGCATAACTGGCTAACATGACTGTTGTTGGACCAGATTGAAATGCGATTATAATAATCCCACTAGGATAGCAAGATCAAGGCTCTGATATCACTGTAATGATCCTGACTAAGTTTTTCGTCGGATTTTTACTGGATACTCCCAGAATTTATACCTCAATGTTCATTTGCGATAAATAGCTTCATAATAAACAACAAATGGCTGAGATGCTACTAGCTGATTCTATACTGATAATGGTTTCATGATAATCTGACCCCCAACAATGGTATCTCTACTAGATTGTGCAAGATAAATATATGGCTTAATATGAATCTCTTAATGACGGAAGGAAATACATTAACATCCAAGGATTAAGCCATTGATTCTGAATATTAATCATCGAATGTAACAGACCAGCATTTATGAAAACTACATCCACATTACAAACACATTTCTTCAATTTATAAAGCCAACAAGTATACCCATTAAGACGTGTACCTGGTAGAGTCGTTTGAGGTAGACTGATTTAGCACGAAGGGTGGTACTAATGGATTTACTGGTGTCGTGGGCTACCCAGACACTCCAGCAATCTGTACACGATCACCAGTAGCTCCCACTAAGGCAGTTATACATCATGGTCGTTGTCTGGAGGTGTTGCAACTGGCCTCCTATTCATGCGAGCCCAGACTCAATCGTGGCATCCAGCCTGTTTAAACGTGGACTCTTTGAGCCCGTGTATCACCCGCGGTTTCAGATAAGACTGCTGTGGCAGTACCTTCACACGATAATGATCTTGTTGTCCACACATAGGCACAGTAGCAATTCCCAGCCCAGCACGGTGTGTGCTCAACACCCGTGTGTATTCACCTTGTCTATAACAACACCCCGCACTACATACGCTCCCAGTCAATTTCAACGTAGATAGCCAATGAATTTACAATCATGTTCCACACTCGGTGCCAAGGCTGTAGTCGATATTTCTGGGCGTGAACCTCATTAGCTAATGCACGGATGAACAACCTTCGAAAGGAGAGGATTGTCGTAGTGATTTGTAGTTCCACACTAAATGTAGAGGTTTCGACCAGCGGTTAGAGTAGTGGATCTCAGACCTTACACACGCTGAGAATATATCGGCCTCCCTCAATCCCGTAGACAGTTACTAATACCAAATATTCCTGTACATGCTGTGTTCCAAGATGCTCGTGGCTTCCTGTGTCTGATCTGGTTACCTTCCTCTTAGAGATTAAGTCATGAATACAAATAACCCAAAGCCTGCAATGAGTTCTCTAAATCAATATCAAGGCTGTTGCACTTACTATCGAAGATGATGCTGCCTTCTCTGTTTGCTGAAGCTGAACCCACGAAGCAAATGTAATAACATTGACTTCTATACTTATGCAGTTAACATCCAATGTGAAATCTGAATGACTCCACTCTTATCGAGAATGTTGGGGCTACGTCTAGTTTCTCAACTTTCTTAAGGGGCTACGTCCTCAAGAAAACCAGTCACAAAAAGCAACCAGGTATTTAATTCCTTGTTTATATTTTCTCATGGTGCTTTTCCCAAGGAAGATCTCTTTCTTTTATAACCTCGAAGTGAGGAAAAGCAACACTTTTTAAGAGACGTGGGATAAAAGGTTTCATAAAGTGACTTTAAGTCACGTCACTTTTATAATATAAAGTACATAAAGTGACTTTATAATTCCTTATTATAAAGTAAAGTGACTTTTCTTAATAAAGTGAACCCAATAATAAAAGCTCGCCCACTGAAGCCTGTGACTGACTGACATCCTCTGACAGAGCCATTAGCCTTCCCGGATGAGGGAGATAGACTAATCTGGCGCCCTACTGGCCTACTGCGGGATTGGGGACTTTAAGCTAGACCCACAAGCTACGAGTGGCACCCTACCCAAACACACAAGAGATTGGACTTGGACCCCGAACTTAAGTCAAGCCAAATGAGGACTGGGTAACACAAGTTTTTTTGTTTGATGTTGGAGTAGTTGACTTTATGATTAAGAATTTTTTTATATTCTTCAATGTTTGTTCCTAATGTTTTTTTGCTTATTAAAATCCTAGGCTGTAAGACCGTAGGTGCAGTCAAGGCACCTTGTTCAAGATAGAACTAGGCTATTTTGGTACGTGCACTCACCTAGGTTCAAGACTTAGTGTGAACCTAATTTGGGTACAGGGCCTTGGGTAGTAGAACCCATCTCAATAGAATTAGCATGTTGTTTCCCCATGCATGTATTCTATTATTATTCAGATTGTTCCATGCGCATTACCTATTTGTATCCAAATATGGCCATTCAACCAGATGTGCAATTCATTCTTGGATAAGAAACTTCCAGATAGAGAATAGTCTAATCATTCAAGTCTTTATAACCTAATCAAGGTCAATTGTTACTAGGCCACATGCATTGCTAGTCATTTTTAAGATATAAAAGGATCTTAGCATAAATTAAATATTATGATAATCTATTTTTGCATCTGTGAAACTATGAACCTATGAACCAAGGCTAAACAATTATGCATCTCCCATCTAAAACTCATGTCCCCATCCCTAACAATGTTCTTGGAACTGTGGGATGGTAAGGGATGACCCATAAACACCAAATTTTTGGGAAAAAAATAAAATATGCCTAGGATGTCAGTAACTTGTCGAACATTAGTGGGATGTTAAGTTTCTCTTGGGATTGCCAAAGACATCCAAGCATGCCTGACACACAAAATGTCATTTGTTTTAAAAAAGTACCTCATTTAAAAAAAGTTTTAAAAGGGGAGTGGAAGCTCACATCCTTCATGCAATGCTAAAATTGTTTTTCTTTGTTGTTTTATTGGAGTTTTTAGTTTTTTGTGTTTCAGCTTTTCAAGGTTTTATTATGGTATGTTTATTTGGTTTCACTTCTCCCTTTGAAATCCAACAAACACATTCATTTCATCTAATTCCGATTACTTCACATGGTTTACTTTATTGGGAGGCTAAGTTACCAAAAAGATTATTTTGGATTTGAGAATTAGAGAAGACTTGAGGAAACCATTCAATTTCACTTTAAACCCACTTCTAACAGGCTTGTTGATTCCAGTCTTATCATGAAATTAGACTTTAAATTAGTTTGAATTTGGGCACCCTAAGTTATTTTAGATTTTATTTTCATTATTATTAAATTAAATCTGATTTTACATAATATCAAATTTGATAATATGAATGCCAAAACTTAAGTTTTGATGTCAGTATAGTTAAACAAGCAAAAATTTGAGTTTTCAAATATATTGTCATCACCCATCGTTCCCCTTCCCCCCCAAAAAAAAACAAAATGGTCTCCATTGTTGCTCCCATCTGCAAAACACCATGGAACATGGCTACAAGCAAATTAAAGTTACAATTAAAATAAATACACGTAAAATTAATGGATTCAATTTGAAATTAAAATTAAAAATTGAAGTCACCCTAATGATCTCTATAGTTCCGTTGAAAACATCATAAAAAACGTCCTTGTGACCCTCTCTCTATTAATCTTATTTGAATACAATGAATCTCACATACTTGACTCACAAACATCTATTTCAAAGGTGCAAACAAACCACAAATATTTTATATCCCGAGAAAGCTTGTTGTCAACCTTATCATTTCCTCGTATAAGTTCTTTTGTTTTGGTTTGATCTATCACCAAGTTGAGATGAAATGTCCCAAACCGGATATTTTCCCGAAGTTCCACAAATATATCTCAGCAGATTTAAACAAATGCATTCGTGCAATAAACCATCGATTCAACAATAATAAGCCAGCAATATGTTCCAATAAAAACCCTCAGCAAATATTATTGCATTATACAACAACAATACAATAACAGTGGGATTTCAAACAATCCAAATCTGAACTACAATAAACAACAGTGATATCAAATGACAAGAACCTGGAAGTGCAATGGTGAACTCTATCACGAATCCACCTCAGAGATGAATTGGGTTTCCGTCCAATCCACCGAGAAGGCCTGAAGGTTTCCGTCCTCAGGTTTCAGAATCGAAAGCTGGAAGCTCTCTGGATTCTCCAAGAGAAAATGAATTCACCTTGTCACTCAACTGAACTCACCTTGTCACTCCAGTCTGGTGACCAAGACTCATCTCTAGTAACTGGAACTGGGTCCCAAATCCTACAATCAATCTCATCCTCGTCATGGGGATTGGAAATATCTTCCTCATCTAGCTCAAAAAAGGGATTATCAAATGTCAGATCAGCGTCCACCTCAAACAAGAAATTGTTAATTGACTGAAAGTTATCCAACTCATAAAGAGGTCCTGGATGATCTAGAAATTTGTTATCTGATCTTTTGGGACAGCTATCCAAGTCATAAGTCTGTTGTATGCTATCAAGTTCCTAAATCACTTCTTGAAAGAACTCAGACCTTTCTTTGTCGTCCTGTTCCCTGTTTAGACTAGTGGCAACAATCTGATTTCTTGCTTCCTGAAGAGCAAGATGTGTGTGCTCCAATGTTTCCTGAGCAACATTAAGCTCTCTATTGAGCTTATTAACCTCATCATCTTTTTCCCTCAACTGCTCATCATATTCTTCAACAATCTGTAACACATAGTCGCGATCTGAAAGTAAACATAGATATTCTGATTTCCAAACCTCACAAGCTGTTTTGACCCCCTGTAAATCAACAACATAAGATTCACTCCCAATACCAATTTGTCCTTTTTCCCTCTGAGCCTTCCTGTAAAGATCTTCAATAATCCGGTGAGTGCTATCATGATGCGCAAGAGTTGCAATAATGACATCATCACTAACCTTCAGCTGATTTTTAAAAGCATGCTTCTCACCATTGTCATTTTGAAATGCATTCTTTGATTGGTCATCCAAATCCTCATTATGCATAAGTGATATGCTGCTATAGAAATCACATGATTCCTCATATCCTTCACAGGTGTTATCATGATCACCATAGGCCTCAAACCGATCTGTATGAAGAGGTATGTTTGTTGTTACGTCATCCAACTGGTTGTCACAATCTTTGACCATATCTTTGTGAATTTCAGCTTCTAAGTTGCCAACGTAGAGTTTTGTATACTCTTTACCTGTGATGATTGATTCTTCCTGAATAATGCCACAAACATGTTCAAGGGACCAAGCCCCTTGGCATGTAGAACAAATCTGCCCTCTTCTCATTTGGTTCTTGCTTATTTCCGGAGACCTTGTAATCTGTATGCCTACTGATATTTGCTCATTTTTAGTCATAAAGCCCTCGAACCTTTCAGCCTTATGCTCAATCAATTCAGCTGAGAGCTCATATGCCACGGGTGAGGTCTTTTGTTACCCTCTCCAGATTGCCAACAAATTTGATTGCAATTGCTTAGATATGTCATTGTCTTCATCTAAGATCAAGGACATAATAGTTTTCATGCAAGCCTTTACCCTATCTGGATGATGCTTCTTGAAATTACTTAGGAGGCACTGAAATAACTGTTGAATCATCTTATCACAACCGAGATTCATCATGTGAATAAAAATTTTAGTTCTTGCCATTAATTCCAAGATTTTTGCTTGCTTACCAAAGTTAGGACTTTTATCATTATTTAGCTCACCTAAACTGTCCACAATTAGCTGTAAAACCTACTTCCAAATGTAATGGGTATAAGGTGTAATAGGGGCTGTAATCCGTGTGATCTCACTAAGACATGAGGCGACTGCAAGCCCAACGTCTTTATGTGGATGTTTCATAAACCTGCATTGGACTAAAGCAACCATTGAGGGCTACAAGGCCCAATTGAAGAGCCTGCAATCGGTCGGGTCTATCCTAGACAGATATGAATCTATCTCTTCCAATTTGACAAGCACCCCTCCCATAACTTTTATATTCTCCAATTGCCATCCAAGGCAATATAATTCATTCCCTATTTCAATTTCTTTCTGCAGGTCCCTTAAATGTGTCATTGAATTCTTTTGAGAACACAGAGCTTTCCAGATTTTCCATTGTCTAAAAGAACTCCACAGAATTTGTTGCACACTGCTACGGTTGTGAGCCACTTACTTTACTCAAATTCTGCATTAACACTGCTTTAATCTATCCTCTCTCTTTTTTTTCACAGAATGTTTGCATGAAGGTGTAATTTTGATTTCAGCCTCAAAAGGAATATTCTTGCAAGAACATGAATATTTGACATCATAAAAATTTCATCAAACAGGTGATAGGCCTGGTCTGTTTTGAAATTTCTGAATTTTGTATGCTGTCGGGTATTCAAAGTTGTGCAACATTCATTACAAGAATGATAATAAATAGAGTAGACTGAATTTAAGGATAGGTGGAGAATTAATCACCACAAGTTCTCCATAAGCCAATGAAATTAATAAGAAAACATGTTTCACTATCCCAATTGAACCAAAACACCAAACATGTCCAGCAGACTTATCTGGGCTCTAATTGTAATTTGAACAGAGATGGGTGGTAGAAAATCCTCTGACTTTAATTTGCCAACCTCTATTTCTTTACCAAAGGAGCTGTGTATACGCCAGTATCTACAGTGTCTTCATGTTATGATGTGAGAGTCAGCACTTAGTATTCCCATTCCACACAAGAAATACCGAGTTTTCCATCCACACAAAGTCTACAAACTTCCAGTCTCCCACATAGGTATCCAAGCAAAGAAAAACCTCCAGCTTTTTTTTTCATTTACTTCTTCAGATGGATGGGACCTTGCAACTTCAGATCAAACATGTAATCCATGCAGCAGCCAATATGTTGTTTTCCAAGTCTAACGCATTAATGCCCGTTCTGGATATCATGCTAATGCTCAGACCAATGCTTCAGACCAACATATGGTGACAGCAGTTTGACATCTTCGCCTACTCAGCTCCAGCAATTACTGTGTATGTAGCGTTTTGAACGGTGCCACTATTGTCTCATAAGTCAAGCCGCAAATAGATGTATTCACGCTGTCAAAGACTATTGATGTCCATATAACGAATCACGCTGCAACTATGCCAAATGATGAATCACGCGGTCCACGTCCAGCACCTATATCCTCCCACGCGCTGAGACAATAGTTAAGACTGTCCACCAGCATTAATATTCTCCAACATCCTTTGTTAGACTCGATTTTCACTCCCACACCCGTTACACAACCTCTAGTGTCCACGCTGCTGCCACACAAACTCACTGTGGCTCTATGTGTTCAACATGAACCTACACTCCCTTGCTACTGCTGTGCTAATACCAGGTGCCTTATCCTCCAAACGGCACTCCTCTTACCAACGTTGACCGTTGTTACGGTTCCCACTACTAGTCGCTACTTCCCACTGGTGGTATTCGGTGTGATTGTGGAAGAGATTATGGATGAAATCTCAGTCCGCGTGCTCCCTATCAGTGCAGACCGTCAGCGACATGAGTGCCCCTTCACCTACGCGGAAGTAACAGTGCCATCACCCGCGCTTTCTGCCCAAGCGCAACCCAGATTTGGTGTCCAGCATACAACACCCATGCAAACTAAAGGCAGTTCGACGTTCAACGTCAATGAGACCCCGAATGCTATGAACTTGGTCCCTGTGCGCTGAGTGCACATATAAAGATGTGTTCTCCCAAATATGCGGCTAGCTATAGTATTAAATATTTTTCACCATTCCAGTCGCCTTGACCCGAGTCTACTCCATACGCTTCTCGCGGCTTAACACCTCTCAAATGGCGCCACTCACTGTCAGTCCCGCGTCACCTGCTTGTGTAACATAAACACTGATCAACCAGCCGCGTGAGTGGACTGTATGCGGCTAGAACTCCCGTGGTTGCTCCCTTGGTCCAATACACCCGACACGGCACAGAATGTGACGTCTTTCACCCTCAATATATACCATCACCTGCAAGGGAGTAGTTCGATGCCCAGTTCAATGGATTCCTCCTCCCTCTTCACGTGAATCATAAATAGTTCGCCTGGACACTTCTATTCCAGACTCTTCAAGCATGACTGTATTTGTAGAATGATAGCCGACTTAAAACCCATCACTGCAATCTGCTTCTTTACCCGTGTGTTACAGAGGATGCTGAATAATAGGTCTTCTTTTGCCAACGAGTCCCAATGTTGTGTGACTCCCTGAACGTTGCTGAAAAATATTGACCAGTATCTCCCAGGAGTCGATTCAGTTCCAGCAAGCAATTTCTTACTCAATATTCACTCACTTTCTCCTCTAAAAGATATTTTAAATCTCAGAATTCAAATACTTCAAACTTTGATACCCATCCAAACTCACAGGCTGGTAGGAAAACCAGCTCTGATACCACTGAAATGTCCCAAACCGGATATTTTCCCGAAGTTCCACAAATATATCAGCAGATTTAAACAAATACATTCATGCAATAAACCATCAATTCAACAAAATAAACCAGCAATATGTTCCAATAAAAACCCTTAGCAAATATTATTGCATTATACAACAACAATACAATAACAGTGGGATTTCAAACAATCCAAATCTGAACTACAGTAAACAACAGTAATATCAAATGACAAGAACCTGGAAGTGCAATGGTGAACTCCGTCACGAATCCACCTCAGAGATGAACTGGGTTTCCGTCCAATCCACCGAGAAGGCCTGAAGGTTTCCGTCCTCTGTCTAAATCGAAAGTTGGACGCTGTCTGGATTTTCCAAGAGAAAATGAATTCATAAACTAAGCATGCCTCAAATGAATCTCCATTTCTTCTTTTAAAGCAACAATTGTGACTCTTCAGTTTCCCTTCTCCGTCTTTTCATATTCCCACTTTTTGTCACTTTAAGGTAATACATCCATTTAATAATAAAGTGACATAATAATAGAGTATGAAATCTTCTGGCATTAAAATGGATGACCAAACGAACTCGGAAGAGGACGTGTGATAGCTTGCCGAAAAGCTCTCAGCGATACGCTCCAATCCAATACTGAAATGCCACCAAGGCTGAACTCTGCCAACTTACTATAAATAGTAAGTATCTGGAAACCCTGAGAAAACTACTTTGATTGGCCTGAAACTGGAATTCCCTAGGCCAAAAATCATACTGACCCCAGTCAAGCCCTAGTTAGCCTATCGGGCCAAGATAAACGGCTAACGATGCAACATAAATAATGTGCCCGAAAAAGGGGACATTATATGAGAACTCAAGAATTATTACAATTACATTTTGTGATGTTCCTTTTTCTAAAGTAGTCTCCACCAAAAGATGGTCAAGGCAATGGATGGGGCTAGGGATCCAAAAAAGTGATGGATGCCTCTTTTTAAGCAATTTTCTTATTGTTTAATACATTTTTGCATTATTGGTTACAACTTGCACCACATTTTCAATGCCCACCTCTAAAACAATGTTTTACAACATCAGAAGTAAAGTTTTTGCATTATTTACTTCATTAGAGGCATCAACAGACTCTAGACACACCATCTCACCATTTAGTGCTGCTGAAAAGGTGACAAGGATGTAGATCTTTAAATTTTCCCACCTCTAACACAATCGTTTTCTACATTAGACTTTAATATTTTGCATTCTTTACTTTATTAGAGGCATCAACGGACTTAAAACACACCATTTCACCACTCAATGCTGCTAGAAAGTTAATTAGGGTGTAGTTCTTTCCATTTGCTCACCATTATGAAAGTATGATACATCCAAACTTATGCCACTGTATTTTTGTTCTTCCAAAATTAATTTGCATCTGTCAGTATTTTGAAGCAACCACTAATTTAAGTGGCATGAAGAGGGCACCTTGTACCCTTTCCTTGAAATTGTCAACAGTACCCTTTCTGTGAAATTAATGGACTTAAATATTTTGCATTCTTTACTTTATTAGAGGCATCAATGGACTTAAAACACACCATTTCACCACTCAATGCTGCTAGAAAGTTGATAAGGGTGTAGTTCTTTCCATTTGCTCACCATTATGAAAGTATGATACATCCAAACTTATGTCACTGTATTTTTTGCTCTTCCAAAATTAATTTGTATCTGTCAATATTTTGAAGCAACCACTAATTTAGGTCACATGAAGAGGGCATGTTGTACCCTTTCCTTGAAATTGTCAACATTAGGGTGTAGTTCTTCCCATTTGCTCACTTTCATAACCATTATGAAAGTATGATACATCCAAACTTATGCCACTGTATTTTTTGTTCTTCCAAAATTAACTTGCATCTGTCAATATTTCGAAGCAACCACTAATTTAAGTCACATGAAGAGGGCACCTTGTACCCTTTCGTTGAAATTGTCAACATTGTGATTAAACACTTCTAATATGAGCTCTTTTCCACATTCAAAAGAAGCTGGCTGTAATGCTAAAATTTAGCACAAACCTTGTTTACTTCCTCATGCATATCCTTGTTCATGTTGCAAGGTATGAAAACCCTATGTTTGGACTCTACACGAGCTAGACGAGATGGATGTGCTGCAAATGTATAGACCGTGACTAGAGCCCACAATCTGTCATATCAATATCTTTTTTCTGCAGCAAGTCAGAATTAATGGCTGCTACTAAGGCTGCATTTGTCATTATCCTCTAATTTTTTCTAATTTAATAACACAATCGCTGCCGATATCTCTTGTTCCACATTAGTTGCAGCCTTGACGCACGCACATACACACATGTCACAACAAGGGATACATGGAAGGTAGTACTTGAGGTGATTGATGCATACATAAACTTTTTTCCTCAAGTAGCTGCAAACAATAGTCCTTTGGTTCAATACCGGTGTGCAATGTTTTCAAGCAGTGTCCCTATGGCCGTGACGTTGAGCATGTTTCAAATTCCGCTTCCTAATGCTAATGCTATTGTATGAGTATGCTCATCCACCATTTACAAAATCATTTTTCTAATGTAGCATGTTTAAATAAAAAAGTAATATTTAAAATTAAAAAAGTCATTTGAATCCAAAATATAAAATGCACTGTGAATGAAAATGTATTTCAAAAACATTAAATAGTAAAATAATTGTTTTTATTTTTATACCCTAACCCTAACTATTAAAAAACAACATTTTCATTCATAAACATAACTTAAATTAGCATTAAAATTTATAACATTGAGTACAATTCTTTCAAACATGCTTAAAAACCTAAATCGAATGTTTTGAAAACGAATCACATTAATGTAATAATTGGGGAAGAAAAAAACCAAGAGAACAATTCTAACTTGAATCTTGAAGTTGCAAAAAACTGTTCCCCAAATCCACTTAAGATTTGTTTGAATTCATTCAAATTAACTTGCAAATGTTGTGTGAGGAATGGCTTGGGCAAAGTTGCTAGTTTGAAAAGACCAATAAATTTGCATTTTTTCCTTGGTTTAATGCAACGTCAAACTGTAAACTGCATCCTGCAAGTTGCATGAATACACACAACAAATCTAAACCAGAGGCTCATGAAAACTTAGAAATGGCAAGTGGCAAGTTTGTGGTCAACTTAACTCAGCCAGCAAAATTTCTTGAGAGTACATACCGAGTTTGAAAACTATGTTCAAAGCTATTCTTTTGGGATGTGTAGCCAGTTTAAATCCCTGTTTCTGGAAGAAGGGATGTCTAGGGGCAGCAGGATGTGGATGAAAGATTCCCTATCCCTCCCCCTAGGTGGTACCCCATAGGAGCCCATCCTTGGGGTGACCAGGTGACCTGCAGACAGCTCTCAACTATCCTAGGGATGGAAAAGTGCCCCCATTCTTCGCCAGAAAAGAAAAAAACTAAAACCTTAACCTTAACCTTAAATCTGGAAGAGGTGGTCACCAAGGTCCAACTCCTTGAAAAGATCATTAATGCACTAGCTCATGCTCTTCGCAATCGTCAAACAAAGTTGTTCCTTGCAGACTAGAGACAAAAGGTCTCTAACATTAAAAAATTGAAAAAAAAATGTCGTGCCATCAAGAACCTTGTGGCCTTGAAGGCTTAATTTGGCTTACTAACGGGGTTCATCCTGCTTACCCAACCTTCTTCCTGCAGCTCTATCTCGTGATAGGGAATGTGCTAGGGTTGGTGCTCCTCAACCTTTCTGGTTACTTGTATAACCAAAACTATGCCCTAGTTTATAAGTAGAAACAAATATTGTATTTGATTGTGCCAGATTAAATTGTAACTTAAATTCAAGTTATATTTTTAGTTTGCGGAATCAATCTCGACTCCATGTAATGCTACTACAGTTACAGCCAAATGATTTAGGAAGTAAATATAATAGTCTTAGTGAAGTTTATTGGATTCCAGACATCCATTGACACTGCAGTTTATTGTGGACCTCTTTTTCAAGTTATATTCTCTAGTGAATCCTTTACTAGGGAACATACTGGAGCTCTTGACTGATTAAAAAACGACCCACCCAAAATTTGTTTGTAATCGGTGGATCTACTTTTATTCTTTTGATGAGTAAGGTTGGAGCACAGTACTCTCTCAGATGATCGAACAAAGTCTAACAGTGGAATCTTTGTTAGTGGTACAATTTTCGGTGTTTCACCCAATATAGGGGTGAAGACTTATTCGGATTTGTATCTGATGCAAAATATTGTCCGACAGTAGGACTTAGTATAAATTTCATCTTCTTTTACTCATAGTTTAAAACATATTATAAATTGTAATTTCATTTACTACTTTTTATTTAATTTTTCAAATATAAATTTTTATGTTACTTTAATAGCCATTCCCAAATTCTGGGATAAAAATTGTAGTTCCTGAAACTCATTCCGCTGGCCCTGCATTCTATTGTCCCACAGACTCATTGGAACACTGGCTACTCCTGAGCATTGTCTCCGTGTCAGCAACCCCACCTTGTATCTGGGTTGAAACCAGAATAAGTAATTAACATTCGCTATCCTGCTTCATTAATGTTTTCATTCTCTGGATACACCAGTAACATTATTGACTCTTAAGCCCTAACTTATTTTTGAAGGGATTTGTTTAATTCCTGTTGAACTGCAGAGAAAGTAGCAAACATAAATTTGATATGTAATTGCTGTCGGCTACAGCTCTGGTGAAGTAGAAAATAAATCAAATCACAATGATCATTTTTTGAAAATGTTTACTTTCCAAATACTCCTTGTTACCTTATTATTCTTTACATGACCTTTGAGTGAATCCTTTAATATGAAACATTCTCATTTTGAGTAGCATTTCATTACACTAGCTTAATACCTCCGAAAGCATATTTTAAACAAATTTACCTCAAATTGGTGATCTACCATGTAAGAAATATAATCTTTATTTAATTCCTTTGAACAGATGACATTATAAGATGTTTTTTGCTTCCATGAACAGGTCAGAGAAACGGTTGAAGAGAGTATCTACAAGCTGAACAGTAGTAAGCCGATTGATCTTTCAGGAACTTTTGGTAACATCCGCAAAAAAGACCGATTTTCACTTACCATCAAAGACATAGAATCACTTTTTTCATGTAGTGGACTTGAGAAAACACATGATGAAAGTACAGAGAACTCTACAGAAGTGTACCCTACAAGAGACCTCAGAGATTTGCCCCCAGCTGTTGCTGCTGCAATGGCAGCTGAGAATAGACACAGACATGCAGTAAGTAATGGCGAATGAACTGTAGAGATAAAAATATAAGAGAAGTGCAGCCTTTCTGTCTCAAGACAGATGAATTGTACATTATTATGTCCAGAATCTCTTCCAGTATATGTATTTATAAATATTCTGTACAACTTTTCATTAACAGTTGTGAAATCATATTTCCATGTTAGTTTCCTGTGTTTTTCGATCCTTTATTTATTTATACAATGATTCATTAATCTGCATTGGGCCTGTAACTAGGTATTCGTATGATTGTACCACTAAATTTTGCTTTATCGCATGGTATATACTCTCCGTTTGCGTACCAACAATCGAATAGGGGTTTTTCATGACATTGATAATGTTGTTTACATGAAATTCTTATTTTTCTTCCAAGATTCATTTTTTCTTTTTTGTTGTTGTGGTGTATTCATTGTGTTGGGAGAGTTGCACTGGTTAGCGCTTTGAGTCTGAAGGCTATCGGTATGCTAACTGGTAAATCTACTCTCAAGTAATCTGTAAGGAGAGTTGTAATGATTGGCACATAGACTTCTGAAACTACGACTATGTTATATGCCCATTAACATCACGACTGCATAGATAATGTTGCGGTGCTCTAAATGATTCATCCAAAATCTCAAACACTTACCTATAGAACCGTCGCATTTTATTTCAATGGATAGTTATGCATTCATTCCAGTTCCAGTGACCATTTAATTACAAGGAGCATGTTGGTTTTTTTTTAAACCCTTCCTGAATCAAACATACAGAATTATTTAGCTATTCGATGTAAGAGCACAAGTGATAGGTTGATATCTCTTTTGTTGAGAGCTAAAGTTGTCTTGCACATTATCTTGCCTCATCTTTTTAGTGTCTGTCTTGCACAGTAAGACTTAATCTCTGATAGATGCATTTAGAACCATTTTACTAACTAACAAACCAAGTGTTCTTGGTCAGATTTATAAATATATATTTATTATTGAAAAACATGATAAACAGACTTTTTTTAAGAATTATTTAACTTCATTAATAAATTAAGGGCCTCTTTTACACATCTAAATATATTCAACTATTTAAGATATTTTTCATTGAAAAGCATGATAAACAGATTTTGTTTCACAAGAGCATGCTATATCCATTTGAAAAGTACTTCATCTCATAGACTAATAAAATAAGAGTTTTTATATATGATCAAATGTGGAACAGGGTGAAAAAGCTTGCACAAAATTTTTCTATGATGCTAATGAAAGTACAAAACTTGCTATGTATTAAGTTGTTTGATCTTGTGGATATCATTAAAAATTTTTACTCGTTCATTTAAAAGTATTTTCAATGGCAAAAATAAGACATGTATGAGAGAAGAGTTCTTCCAAAGACATTAACTTGGGGCCATGCCTATTTTGTTTACAAGTTGAGCACTTACAAAATGCTGCTTTAAGTGATAATAATCTAGATTTTTTAATTGAAAGAGCCTTTATTTTATGATTATCTTGAGGGGTTATATAATTGTTATACTAAGAATGACAGTAATGATCTAGCCCTAAGTTAATTAAAGAATGTAATTGACACAACAAACATCAATTAGTATACATCTCTCTAGTTTTATATTGTGTTTTTCTTTAAAAGAAATATTGAACAAAATTGATTACAATAAAATAATAGCAGTTTAAAAGGAGTTATAGGAAAAGAAGAAAGGAGTTACAAAATTGTATCACTTTCTAAATGATGATTTGTGTTTTTATATGGGTTATTATTTTTTATGTGATGCATAATTTCTTATGTGTTAGTGATTATTGATTGGTATGTTTATATTGATGTTGATTTAATTATCTAATATTAAATTAAAAAGATTATGTAATTTATTGATGTGAAATCAAATTTGGTTTGTTAAGTTTGTTAGACACTTATCCCAACATTATGAAAGATAGCCTTGAATAGATCAATAAATAATTAAACAAACTATAAAAAATTAATTATATATTTTAATTTAATTATAAATATTATATTAGAATTAATCTAGTAAAGTAAAATAAATGTTACTTTGACATTAATTATTATGTTTGTTTTATATTAAAAAGTACCAAAATAAGTGTGTTGACCCTTATAAAGATAGACTAAAAAGGTCATTTACAACAAGGAAAAAAACAAATCATTAACAACACACTAGCAAAACAGCTAGTAACCCACATCAAGAGTGGGTAAACAACTCAAACACAATGTGGGGAGGAGAATGAGGAGTTTAAGAACAATCTTTCTTGCATCGGAAAACAACTGTCCAAGCAATACTATTATTAAGATCCCCACCATAAGGGGAGCAAGTGGGGAAATCCTCTTTGCGAGACTATCAACACAAGGGGTAGAGTGTTAAGAAGGATGCACATCATCAACCAAAGGTTGGAGCAAAGTAGGAGCAACAGATGAAGAAGGGTCCATGTAACTAGAGGGGGCCGCACTAGCACCAAGAGGTGTAGTTGAATTCACAAGAGTCAAAGCATGAGTATCATTGTGGGAGGAATTATCATTAGCTTGTGATGAGTCTTCAGAGGAAGAATCAAAAACTCGGGCACTCGGGAGATCACCATTAGTATCCTTCCATCAAGTGGTCCTGCCTTTATGACGTGAGAGAACAATCCATGGCCAAGTGGCCAATAGAGAAGCATTGATGACATTGAAAGGGAAAATCCTTAAAATCCAACAATTGAGTTCATGACCTATCTCTAACCTTGAGAACCACATCCCAGGAAGAGGTATGGAGATGTCAATATCAACCAAAGTGCAAGCAAAGGTAGAGAGACCCATACAGGTAGTGGTATCATCCACCTTCAATAAATAGCCAATAGAGTTGATGGCCTCAAAATAAGAATTCTCCAAAAAATGAATGGGATGATTGGGAAGATGATGTAACCAAATTTTTAACCCTTAACAGTAATCATAAGTGAGTCAAAAACACAATATGACTCAGAATTCAATGTTGCTTCATTATTCTCCAAACTATTCTCCTGCTACAATGTGAGAAAACACTAATTTAACTACCATTCAAAAATTAGTTTTTTTGGCAGATTTTCACAAAATCATATTTTTTGCCATTTTTGGTAAATTCTAAAACTACTCTAAAAGCTATGAAAATCTTCAATTATTTAGAGTTAACTCAGGTGACATCACCTCTCAACTCGCTAAGCACCTACATGCATAAAAAGAAAGCTACTAAAAAAACAAAAATTGGAAAATCTGATATATATATATATATATATATATATATATATATATATATATATATATATTGAAGCCTTATATGGTGGAATTTGACCCCAGAAATGTGTTGAAATTTGATTCAATCGAATAAATTCTATTGGCATCTTTTAGAACTATGGAAGATGCATATGCCTATAAAATTTCAGCCCAAACAGACAACCGGGTCAAAAGTTATGACCGTCAAAAGTCCCTACATCTTTCTCCTCTAGTTGAATAGAACACAACTCCTTCAAGTTCATGTCTTCATACTGTTGCCATTTAGGTTGATCCAACTTCTTCAATTCCCACTTTGTAATCCCTGTGTTGTTTGTTGGTGCTAATCCTTCTCATTGTACCAAATATCTATTGTATTCACCATGGAGAGTATGAACAATCTTCTTATCTAAAACCTCTACAATTTTTTCTTTTTTCTTGTTGGAATGTTCTGCTACTAATTCACTTCATCTTCACTATCAGTAGCTTGATCTTCACCATGGAAAGTATATAAATCAGATAAATTAAACACAAGGGAAATATCAATACCAATGGATAAATCTACCTCATAAGTATTGTCATTGATTCTCTTGAGAATTTTGCATGGACCAATTTTCTTCTATTTCAATTTGTGATGTCCCTGTAGGAAACATCTCCTTCCATAGATAGCATCATCAGATCACCTGCACTAAATATATGATGTCGTTGACCAGCATCTGTTGAAGCTTTGTAACTCTCATTATTGTTCTGTAACTTTCGTCTTACGTCTTCCTACAACTAGTGAAGGTAATATGCAAACGCTTCTCCATCATCACTGATTCTATCACCCAGCTATAGTTGTACCAAATTTAGAACACCCTTAGGATTCCTATCATAAACAATTTGAAATGGTGATTTACATGTTGACCTATTCACTGAATCATTATAGGGAAATTATGCCTGAGGTAATGCCAAATCCCATTGTTTCAGCTTCTCTCCAATAATACATTTTAACAGATTACCCAAACTTCGGTACCTTTGTTTGCCCATTTGTTTGAGGATGATAGGCACTACTAAACTTTAACTTTGTCTCCATCTTCTTCCATAAAGTCCTCTAGAAATGACTAGAGAATTTAGTATCTCAATCAAAGGTGATAGTTTTTGGAACACCATCTAGTCTAACAATTTCTGAAAAGAACAATTTTGCCACCCTTGTAGCATCATTAGTTTTCTTGCAAGCAATAAAATGAGCTATCTTTGAGAACCTATCAACAACAACAAAGATGGAATCATTACCTCACTATGTGTTTGGTAGTCCCAATACAAAATCCATGCTCATATCTGTCCATGGTTTTGTGGGTACGAGCAATGACATATACAACCCGATATTCTATGAGTGTCATTTAGCTACTTGACAAATTCTACACCTCCACATACCTGGTTATGTCTCGTTTAATCTTTGGCCAATAGTATTTATCTGCTACTACGACTATTGTCTTATCCTTTCCAAAATGTCCAGCCATACCACTACTATGAAACTCCCTGATATTTTTTTCTCTCATAGAGCCAACAAGAATGCATAATTGTTTTCCTTTGAATAGATAGCCATCTTGCATAAGATATTCACCTTGAATGTTCTCCATTAGCTAAGGTACTCGATTTTTCAATTGGTCCACAACTTCCCAAAAATCACTGTCAGATTCATATAAATCATTGATTGCATCAAAGCCAATTACTTCAGATTCCATGGTGGTTAAAAGCACTATAGTCCTTCTTAAGGCATATGCAACTTGGTTTTGCTTCCTTGATTTATGCTTCAAAACAAAAGTATAACCTTGTAGAAAAGAGACCCATTTTGTGTCTACTTATTCAATTTATTTTGTGTGTTCAAATATTTTAAAGCAATATGATTTGTAAACAACACAAACTCCTTGGGAACCAGGTAATTTTTTCAATGTATCAAAGCTTATACAATTGCATAGAATTCTATATCATAAGTTGAATAATTATTTCACACATCATTCAACTTTTCACTAAAAATGGCAATGGGCTTTTTCTTGACTAAGTACAACTCCAATACCCACATGTGAAGCATCACACTCCCCCTAAACACTTTATCAAAAATTGTTAAGGCCAATATAGGAGCTTCAGTGACCTTTAGATACTAGAAACTTTCCTCGGCTTCTTTACTCCACAAAAATTCCCTACCTTTGGTGCAATCTGTTATGGGTACTACAATGCTACTAAAATTGCGAATGAACTTTCTATAGAAAGTAGCCAACCCATTGAAACTTCTCACCTCCCGTTATGCTACATGGAGTAGGTCATTCAAGAATAGCTCTAACCTTCTCTGCATCCATTTGGACACCATCTATAGAAATGATAAGTCACAAAAAAAAACCAAAGTGTTTGTATGAACTTGCACTTCTTCAAATTGGCATAGAGTTTCTATGTCCTCAACACCCCTGATATGATCTGCAAGTGTTGCATATGTTCTTTTCCTTTACTAAAAATCAATATATCATCAAAATAAACCACTAAAAATTTACCAATGTAGGAACCCAACACAGTATTCATTAGCCTTATAAAGGTACTAGGATCATTTGATAAACCAAATGGCATAACCATCCACTCATACAAGTCATCTCTAGTTTTAAAAGTTGTCTTCCATTCTTCCCCTTCTCGGATATGGATCTGGTGATACCCACTCCATAGATCAATCTTGGTAAAATATATTGCTCACGCAAAAACATCCATCATGTCATCTAGATAAGGAATGGGAAAGCAATACCTGATGGTGATCCTATCGATTTCTTTATTGTCTATGCACATCCTTCATGTGTCATCCTTCTTTGGGGTCAGTAATGTTGGTGTAGCACAGGGGTTGATGCTCTCTCTCACCAAACCTTTCCTTATGAGTTTTGTCACTTATTCATTCAATTATGCATGTTGTGTTGGACTCATTCTATAATTTTCTTGGGACTATGGATAGGATAGACCACGTGAAAGGTAAAAAGTTACGTAGGGATCTATCTTTGTTGGTTCATTAGGAAGACTCGCTCGTAGGATAAGATCAATATTTTGTTGAATGTCTCTCTTTAGTGGAAGACCATCAAGTAATTCTTCTGGGATAACATCAAAAAATTCTTTCAATATCTCAACTACATCTTGTGGCATTGATAAGTCTTCATCTTCTCATTTTCACACTACCAATGCATAACAAGACCCTGTAAACTTCCGTTCTTTGACAAGTTCCCTTTCAGGCAGCATATTCTCACTCTTTCCATCACCCTTAAGAGGCAACAAAATTACTTTAGATCCATCCTTCCAAAAAATGTATGTTTTTTTTTCTCTCCATCATGAATAACTTTCCTATCATACTGTCATGGTCTTCCTAGTAAGACATAGCTTAGATCCATTAAAATGACATCTCACACTTCATCCTTGTAGGCCTTTCCCATGGAAAATTTAATAAGACGCCTCTTATGTATTGTATAACTTCATTCCCCTATTTGAACCATGCAATACAGTAGGAATGAGGGTGCTTTTCACACTGTAAATTTAGTTTATCTACCATTTCTCTCGAAACCATTTTCTCAAAATCACCCCCATCAACAATTACTTGACATACCTTTCCACCTGAAGTACATCTTATGTGGAATATGTTGGTTCTAAGCCATGAATCATCAAGACCTTTTCCTATGCATCCTCCTTTACAGGAATCATCATTGTCCTCCTCATAATGAGACTTTCTCCTATGTCTAATGATACCTCTTTTTCTGCTCCATTCTCAGCATGAGCTAGGTTCACCATGGACGGTCCTTCTTGGTTCCTCTCTTGCATGATATAATTGGAGCATTCAAATGTTGTGTGGCCTTCTTCATCACACCTAACACAAGTGAATGGTCTTCTTTGGTCTTCCCATCCTTTCTCACTGCCATAACCTCTACCTCGCTGAAACCCCCTTCCTCTTTGTTGATTTGATGGAGTATGGTGGGTTTCTTCTTGTTTCTATGTTCCTTGGGATGATTCTCCACGACTGTAACTTGAAACACCACATGATGGGGATGATGTACCCCTTCTCACTCCTCTATTCCTTTGAAAATGTCGTCAACTTTTCTTTTCTTTTCTTTTGCCTTTAAGGAAAGTTGGTATGTCTTTGTCACACTAGTGACTCGATGCATGCTCAACTCATCTTGGATAAAAAACTTTAGGCCATTAACATCCCTTGCATCCATTTGTTCATCAATTTCATGGGGGTCCACATAGATGGATAATTTGTAGAACTCACTTGTATCTCTTCTATAGTAGACAAATTTTGCTTCAAATTTTGAAATCTTTGAAAAAGAGATTAAGCATAGTCCACAAGTAGAAACTTCTCTTTCAATTTATTTTTCATCTTTTCCCAAGTTCTTATATTTTCCTTTCCCTTTCGGGTTATTTTGTTTTGCAAATGATCCTTCTAGATCATTACATGCCCCTTTAACTTTGTGCATGCAAATTTTACTTTCTTTTCTTCTGTCATATGATTCCATTCAAATAATTTCCCATGTTGTTTAGCCAATCTATCAGCTCCTTTGGTTTAAGATTACTTCATAATATGATACTTCAATTTTGATCCCATCATTTCTCCCTTCTAATGCCCTGACCATCATTTCATCAAGTGTCAGTTTATTTAGGGGTTCTTCCTTTTCTTCAGCTTTTGCATGTCGATTTTCACCTCTTTCTTGCCTACTTCATCATCAGAATCATCTCCTCTTTGTCTTGTCATAATTTCTGCAAGTTCCGCTACTTACCTTTCTCAACACCAAATCTCAATCATCAGAGGAAACAAAATTAGCAATAAAAAACTTGTTAGTGCAAGGGAAAAGCTCATTACCAGGAACTAAGGGAATCCAAGAATCCATCACTCACTGATGAAGATTTGGTAGAAAAGTCCAAAGACCAAAAAACCTACACACCAACCTGCAACATTGGTAGAAGTCCACATTATCCACCCCATCATGGCCAAGGGCCACAATAGGGGAGGTCTTGGCACAAGGAAAAAGTTGAGATTTCCCTTTGGAAGGAAGAACAACAACAAATCTAGCTACATGAGAAAAACTTCACCCATTAGCAACAAAAAAGGGTTGGGGACCCACCTTCACAACATTATCAAACTTAGGAATAGGTATACCCACATCAACAATGCAAGAGACACCATCAAAAACCCCCAAACCACCCACAATTGAAACATGAGGTGGAGGAGAGGATGCACCCACAGGATTCCTAGATCCCACAGTAGGCCTGACAAGCTCAATTGCCATGGGAAAATTTAAAATCGCTTGGTGAGAGGTGGAGATGGGCGTTGCTAGAGTAAACAGATTGCAAGCAGAGATTTTAATTATTATTTATGTTGATGTGTGGGGGCATCAACTCCAATTAAATTTTGGTCTATTTATTATTGTTTTGTTCTTTTTGGTAAGTTTTTGTCATCTGTCACCGCATATGGGCAGGAAAAGGAAATGATGACAGTTAACAATTATTTGGATTTTTTTTGGGACTTCCAAAAGAAATTCGACGATTGGGGAGGAGGATGATTAATTTCTGGGGGGTTGGTGGAGTTAACAGGAAGAGAAGGCACGACCCATCAGGGGGAAGTGGTCGGATGGAAAAGAGGGTCTAAGTGATGTTTAGGTTTTGTGTGGCAGTGAAGTGACGACAAGAGGAGGAATAAATATGTTATGGGAGTAGAGAGAATTAAAGTCAATAGAAAAGGTCATTTCTTTGAAATTGTGAAAGAAGACTGAAGATCATGAAGTTACGTATTTGATGTCTGTCTGATGGAGCCATCTGAAACTTGTTTTATCATTCATTGACATCTTTTGGGAATATTTTTCTCTTGGTATTTGGGTTTCCTAATGGTGGTTCTTGTTGAAATGCAAAGACTGTTTGTGTTGTTTTTGATGATTGATAGGATGGATGATCTGACAAGGAAATTATGTCGCAATGAGTTGTTTTATTGTTACTAAATATCTGTCACTTTAAAGAGTTGTTTTCATATTGTGTTCATGTTGCCTATAAAACAAAAATTAGTTTGTATTTTCCATTTTTTGGATTTATCTTCACATCATATGTTTTACTAATATAATAGTTAAAATATGATTGTTGTGAAGTGTAATAATTGATTAGATACATTATATAAATTTATTAAGTAGATAAAATTATATAAATCGTATTTTTTATTCTTCAAAAAAAAAAAAAACTTGAATTATATTTGAAATCTTAAAAACATAAATATTAAATTAAAATTAAAGTAACATGATTAGAAATCTAACTTCCTAAACTTTTGAGTTCTCAGGCTTGAACTCTGTATTTTCTGGATGAAGATATTTCACACAACTCTAATGGCTCTCTCTGGCTCACATGTTCTAACAGAACCCTTTGGCTCGTTTCCTGCATTGGGAACTTGTGTTGTGAATTTCAGTTGTGAAGAAGTTGTTGTTATTGTTGCACCCACCTTGAGGCTTTGTGAAGCAATGACTGTTGTTGTTGGTTCCATTCCACCCACCTCGAGAGTTTCTGGGATGGGTGCATTGGGTGCTACCCAACGTTTGGTGGGGGTTAATATTCCTGACAATGTTGGGGGCGTGGTTTCTACTAGAATGGTCTCCATAGGGCACTCCTCTCATAGACCTGGTACTATGTCTACTGCAGTTGGTGGATATATTTTTTCTCGCATTACCAAATTTGTACCTTCAAAGGAAAAATATCGACCTCTTGCTTGTTCCAAAATATCCACTATGGTAGTGTGTGGCCCAGAGGTGGTAGAAAATGTAGATTACTACCAACATTGAGGGTTGGTTTGCAGATTCTTTGGTTTTTGGCCTTCTCTTCTAGATCTTCATCCCTAGGTGACATATTCATTGAGACCCTTGGTCCCTGGTAATATTGATCTCTTCCCTTGTGCAAAGGGGTTTTTATTTCTCTTTTTACTTCTTCTAGAGAACTAGATTTGGTGTTATGAAAGCTATGGATTTAGGAAACTCACTCTCTCTCGGCCAAACCCTGGATAGTTTCCTTTAACCCCCTTATTGAACCACTTAGCGTGTGTTTGGTGTGGGTTCGCCTCCTCTATCTTCCCCTCTACTTTTGGGAAAACTCTTGTTTTGAGGCCATTGCAAACTCGATTGGCCATTTCATAAAGGTAGATGAGACTACGACTAATTTGGGTCTCTCTACCTTTGCACATATTTTGGTGCACAGTGATATCTCCACACCTCCCCAGAGATGTGTTTCTCATGGTGGGGGATGGATCATGGACTCAAGTTGTTTGGCATCTTCTTTCGATGCCATCGATATTTCTCTACTGGTCACTTGGCAACCAGTTTTTCTCTCCTACAGAATAAAGCCATTTCCACTTGGTGGAAAGATGTCAGCGATGAATATTTGACTATTCTGGCTTCTGATTATTCTTCTAATAGAGAGTTACATGCTGACAATGAGGATGAAGCTCTTGCTACAAATCTGAGTGATGCTCCTGTTGTAAATCGAGTTGTACATGAGAATACCACTCCTACTCCTATTGATGCGGCCTCCTCTGGTCATGACGATCCTCCTTCAACTACTACTCCTACTTTCTTCCAATCTCTAGTTGATAATACACAACTTTCTCAACACTTTGGCCCTTGTGCTGACAACTATCCAAATAGAGTTTCATTAGTTGTTGCTCCTTATGGTGAGGATCCTAAGGACAACATTACTTGGACAATTATTTGGAAATGCAAAAAACATAGTTCCTTAAACTCACATTCTTCTCCACAAATGGTGAGTGAGTTGCCCTCACACTCTTAAGGAGGGCCACTAGCCTTTATGCTAGTGTGTTGTTTATGTTTTGTAACTTGTACCTTCCAACACATTTATTGTTAGTGTGTTGTTCGTGAGCCTTTAATGACCTCTAGTTGTAAAAGCCAACACCCCTACTAGTGTGTTGTTGTTTTCTTTGACACATTGTGGCTATGATTTTGTAAGGGTTAGCCCCCTTGTTAGGCTGTTGATTTTAATCAAAAAACATTATTAGAAATCCTTCATTTAAGGGGTAAGAACTACTAGTATTTGTTGAAAAATAGATCTCGAATTAATTCTTATTTCAATAGTAAAAATAAAGTTTGTATATATTATTGTATGAAATTTGTAGCATTTAATTTCAAGGGTACATCCAAGGGAAATCTAAGCATTGTTGGGGTATTTCTCTTTCTTAGAAATTTAAAGTGAAATTTTATGTATTGTGTCTCCTTTCTTTAGAGATAAAACTAATAATTTGTAGATATAGTCTCAATTATATGGTAAAATTATTGGTTGATTTTGGTGTGGAACAAGGCATTTCACTATACTCTACAATCATTTTGCAAATTCTTGGGTTTTTATTGATCAACATTTATGTTATGTCACCTTGATTCTTATTTTTTAAGGGGTTATTTTCCTTGTCTCTTGTTTTCTTGAATGGATATATTTTTCTTTTTATTTAGAGATAAAACTAATAATTTGTAGATATAGTCTCAATTATATGGTAAAATTATTGGTTGATTTTGGTGTGGAACAAAGCATTTCACTATACTCTACAATCATTTTGCAAATTCTTGGGTTTTTATTGATCAACATTTATGTTATGTCACCTTGATTCTTATTTTTTAAGGGGTTATTTTCCTTGTCTCTTGTTTACTTGAATGGATATATTTTTCTTTCTATTTATAAAAGCACAAAAATATGGCATTAATTAAAGAATAATGTCGAAAGACCTTTAAGGGTCAACTTTGACATAAGTTATTTCCACCATCAGTTTTATTTTTATTGTCGAAGTCAAAGTTATTGAAGTGAAATGTGTGAGTGTAAATTCCACCCACATATTCACATTCTCTCATAAGATAATGTGATTCAAAAAAAATGTGTATCACATATCAAGTCCCATATGAAGAAATTATCTCAAGAAGTTTGTTGTTGATATGAAAGTCAAAGTTGTTACATAAGTGTTGAATTATATTTTATTGATGTCAAAGAAATTGATCAAGAGTGTATATCAATTGAACAACTCCTCCAGGTAAGGGGTTACACCCCTATAATCCATATTCTTCCAAGTCTTTCCTTCCATTTGGTATTCTCATAAAAGAGGGACTCAATTCTACTCTTTTCACCATTCATAGCACTCACTAGAGACAAAATCAAGAAAATGAGGAGTCAAACACAACCTCACTGGTGACAACCAAAAAAAATACTACAAAAATACCCCTAATCCATGTGAAGAGTACCAAGGCCATGATTTCCTTACTTGATATTTCCAAACCATCCTTGTTGCACATCTCTTTTCATGATAGATTTGGTATTCAAGGATAAGGAATCATAATTACCACAAAAGTTAGTTGAGTCACTAGAGAACCCCACATTGGAAAAAGCATCAACAAGGTCATTCCCCCTATAAATATGAGAATATATAAAAAAGACTCCATGGAATTAAAGATATTGATGGAATCTATAATAAAACATTCAATGAACCAACTATGGGTATTACCATGTTTAAGGCAGTTTATGATGTTTAAAGAGTCTCCCTCCAAAATTTTTACAAACCTTGAGATAAAGCCAATTTCAAGTTTTGATAGGCTTTCACACCTTGATCAACTAGGTGGTTAGTTTGGATACCCAAAGGGAGTGCCACCACTAAAATAAACCTACCATTACAATCTCTCAACACTCTCCCACTACTAGCAAGCATGGGATTACCCTTGGTTACCCCTTCAAAGTTGATCTTGACCCAATTTTTAGGAGGCAGATGCCAAACAATATACTCTCTAGGCTTCTTCACTTTCTTAATAAGAATAGAGATATGAAAAGGTAAATTGCCTTCTTGACTATCATAATCATATATTGACACTCTAAAATAAAACTGTCTGAATGGAAGGGACCCTCAAAAGGAAGTTCTCCTTGACGAACCTACAAATTTTAAAATAGACCCTTTCAGGTTTCAAAATAGATTTTGTGAAAATCCATTTATTTCTCTCTTTTCAAACACCCCAAGACACAGGGAATAATCAAGAACCAAAAAAATAAAATAGCATAATTCTTAGAAGGTTCCATTTATTGGAACCAAAGCAACAATAGAATTTGGGAACACCCAATAAACATTCAAAAGAGAGAATATAACCCAAAATTTCCTTAACAAAGTAACAACTCAGTAACAAATGATAATTATTTTTTGAATTAGATTCACAAAAAGAGCATATGTTGGGTTGTGAAAAATCTCTTTTGCAAAGGTTATCCAATGTAAGTACTTTGTTTTGAGCTAAGAGTCGAAGGAAGATATTCGCCTTTGGAATTCTAATTTAGAATTCCACACAAAAATGCCCAAAAAGGACAAGGAGAGCAATGATCAAAGAGAAGATTGAAAACCCAAAGATCTACCTAGGAGTGAAATTCCAAATCAACATGTCACTATTTGAGGGCTCATATGTGAAAACAAGAAAGAGCATGTTGAAGAAAGACAAGGCCAAGGTCAGTTGCAATCAAATCTTTCCACAAACCATACAGAAGTAGTCTGCCAAGCTTTTCCCAAAAGTTTTAATACACACATCTTAGTGAGGAAGCTCCCATGGTTAATTATTCAATGGATCATTTCCTAATACCAATCTTATTCAAAATCAAAACATCTACCATCTCCAACAAACCATGTCAAACATTTGGATATGAGAATTTTAGAGTTTAAAATACCACTGTTCAAAGTGGAACTTGAAGGAAGAATTTGGGCATTACATATGGTTTTAACATTATGCAAACCAACCAAATATATGCTTAACATAAATCTTAGTCCATTCACTATTATCAGTCAATATTCTCCATAGATATTTAGCAAGCAAATAAAAATTGAACTCTCTTAATTTTATGATACCAAGACCTCCTAACTTTTTAGGTTTACACATTTGGCCCTAAGAAACCAAATTCAATCACTTACAATCCTTAGTCTTGATCCACAAAAAAATATTTTGAGTTCATTCAATATTTTCAATGAAATTTGTCAAAACCTTGAAAAGGCTTACAACATAAGTAGGTAAGTGTTGAAGAGTAGCCTTGATCAATTGCAAATTCCTGCGTGGCTAAGAAGTGTACCTTTCCAACCAACAATTTTTTCTTGGAATCTATCAATGAAAAAATGAATAAGTGATAAGAGACAACTTTTTTATGGAGAAGGTGGGCACCCAACTAGGTTATGACATTTTGTAAGAAGACAAACTATTAATAGTAAGCCGTGATAGCCTTTCTTAAAGTGTAAGTGATATCAATTATGATAGATTTTATGACAACTATTAGGTGTGTAAAAAATGATATACAAGTTTCATTTGCATGATTAGTGGTTGTGAAATGTGCCACTTGGTTTTCGAAAACTAATCTATTTGGGGCTAACCTTCTTTCTTGTTTTTTATAAATTGGAGGTCTTGGAAAACTTATAAAGAGTACATGAATATATTGGAAGGAGTGGTGAATCACTTTATAAAAATAATTTTACTTTCAAAACTTGACTAGATACAAAAAATGGTACTTCATAAAGCTTAATCAACCACACATGTAAGATCTAGCAAGTAAGAATACAAAACAACACAATATTTACTTGGAATCCCTAAAGGAAGAAATCACAACTTAATGATTTTATATAAATACTTCTTTTACAATGCTCTTAGGCACCAACCTGTCATTCAATTCATGAGCACCAACTCATTACAGCTACCAACCCCTTATTTACTTTGTGAGCATGAACTCACTAGAGACACCAAATCCTCATTCACTTCATGAGCATCATCTCACTTGACTAGGCACCAACCCCTCATTAAAATTTCCACCTTGTCAATGTTGCTTCTACAACAAATGATGGATAACCTTGATATTCACAAGTTATGTTATAGTTCTTTTATTCAATTTGTTATGACTACCTTCTCAAATTGATCACAAGTTTGCCACAAAACTCCCTTCATAAGTTTTCAATAATGTTGTTCTTATATAATCCATCTATGCACTTCTTATCCTTCTCAAAAATTTTCTCTTCAAGACTTGGTGTAGTATGTTGTTATATCTTTGTAGACATGAGTTACATATGTCTTTTTAAGAATCTCTCTATAAATTTGTCAATATAGGTCATCAAAAATCTACAATAATCTTCTATATCTTCTTCTTCATCAAATCAAAAATCTTCCCTCCCATCAATTACCTTTGTGCATATGTGTGGTATATATTTAACGCACACCACACATTTCTCACTTCTAATCAACCTTCCTCTTATATCTTTAAATTCTTCTCAATGAATGTGACTCTTCTTGAGAGACACAATGTTTCACAAGAGTTGAACTATTTGTAAACAAATATATTTATTAAATTCTTCCATTAAAAAGCTTACAACCTCCTTATAATTTGTAGATAATCCTCTTTCTATTTATCCATTATTTTCTAGTGTAAAGGATCATGTATGACTTAGTTTCTTCCTGTATACTCTACACAGATCTAACTTCACATCTCCCAAATGATTTTATATCTTGCAAGAGAGTTAATTCCCTAGAGACATGTCTTACCACAACATAACTTTCAAATGAATCAAATCGAATCTCTTGATAATAGTGTTGTTTACTTATATTAATTTATAATCATATTGTAATCACCTAAAATTGGTCTAGTCCAACAAAAATGCCTAAACCTCAATAAAATTTCCCTAGATCCTAATTGAGGGAAAAAAAACCCTAATCAAGCCATCAAAACAGATCCTAATCATAATTGTGTGAGTGAATTTAATCAATTTTCTTACATTGTTCAATCAAAAATTAGTCATCAAATAATGAGTCAAAGGTTAACAATCAAAGAACGAGCATTAATTAATGTCTTAAGCCATTTAATTAATTAAAGATAAAAAATCCCCATGGCTAAAAATATAAATTACTTTGATTTAGTTAAATCCTTAATATTCTCTCCACATGACACAAAAGTCAACACATCAACCAATCAAATTGAAGGACATGGATTTCTCAAGTTTTAATATCAACCACATATCTCTAATTGAATCTTGACCACACAATTCAAATTTGAACATTTCCCTCCAAGAGAGAATCTATAAAATCAACTCACTCTAAGGCATTAGGATCCATTCTTCATTTTTCAAGTAGATCATGCAAGTTTGCATTCTTAGCTAATTTGTGCATTGGAGAGCATTTTAGTAGTAATTGATCATTATAGATCAAATTCGTATCAATTCATAGCTTAATCAATCATGTAGAAGCATAATTTGAATCAATTAGCTTACATTCTAGCATAATTGCACCCATTTTAGATCAATTGTATCAATTTAGCTTGATATCTTCATCATGATCATGTAAATTTACATCAATATATATTCATTTTAGTAAATTCCTTCATTTCATGAGTGTCATTCACTGATCTAATGCCTAATTTTGAGAGCAATTTTAATTAGATCATAATCTTCATGTCTAGGAGGAAATAATTTGGTTTCAATTACTTGATTTGATTGATTTCTTCATACCAAAAATTGATATAATGAGTTATTGAAGTGTTGTGTTGCAATATATGTAGGTACAATATTTACACACATTTTTGGCACCCACTGTGGGGCCCTAGGCCCTGATTTTCATCAATTTTTGAAAAATTGTGCTTGTAGGTTGGAGACATTTTAGAATAGTTTCATTTCCAATTACTTTCCTTCATTTTTGGAAAATCTTGTTTATTTTCCAGTGTCATAAGATCATTTCTAGTTCTTATTCCTTCGTTTACGGTTTACATTACTTCATTTTCGAGAAGAAGAAATTACAGTACAGTTGTGTCTTTAGTGATTCCTTTTTTGTTTCTGGGAGTTCTCTCATTTCCGGTAATATTTTCTTGATTCCTAGAGACTTCTTTCGTCTGTGGTAATCATTACTTCATTTTTTGGTAAACTGTATCATATTTGGTAAACTTTACTTCATTTCCAGATTATTACTTCGTATTTGGTAACCGTTTCTTCATTTTTGGGGTGAATGGGCAGAGCCTTTAAGTTTTCAGTCTGAATTTTGATTCTAACCCCTAATTGATTAATCTTTTGCGTTATAATCTGATTTCACTGTGCAAATTGAATAATTTAACAAGTTTGTGCAAGTCATTTTTCAAAGATCAAATCAAAATCAAAACTACTAATGGAATTTGTGATGAAGTTTGACTAGTTGAGTTCAATAAAACATCATGTTTTCATTAGCTTGATTTATAAGAACATAGATTAATTAAAAGGACTATTTTTACTCATAAACCTAGACTTGCGTAATTTGTCATTTGTAAAGAAATCCTGGGTGAAAGAACATGTGCTTGATGTGCTTAGGAGAAACAAATTTGGTAGGAGAGTAATCTCTCACTCCGTGAGGGTGATTATAAATATAGACCCTTAGTTGTCATCCACTTTTTCATTTCTTTAACCTTGTAGAGGGTTTTTCACAGTGGGAAAAAGTACTCACCTTGCAAGGATGACCCAAGTGGAAAAAGAGCTAATACCCTGCTCCTTCTGATCCACTATAAACAAATACCTTCTTGAGGCTAAAACTTCAAAGGGAAAAATTATCTTTTGTCTGGTCTCCTTTGGTGGTCTATAGGACCTAAATAGCGTTTACGCTATCATGAGGCCTTGTATTGGTATTCATAAGATATTTTTGAATGGATGCACTTACTAGATACCTTAGAGTAGTAGCTCACCCGGTTCACCTTCGAAAGTATCAAAAAAATTATGGAAGGAGGGGGAAGATTCTTTCCTAAAGACACTCACCATAAGTATCTCCTTGAGAATTTTAAATTGGATAATACAACATTTGAGGTCTCACACTACAACATTTAGGGTCAAATTTCGACGCCAATTTGCGACGGTGCTACCATTTGTGTGTGATTTTTGTGTTTTTTTTTCCAAGTGCCCCCGATGTTGTCGTAATAGAGATGATACCGTCGTAATTGAGACACCCTCTTGGTTATAAACAAAAATAAATAAAAAGAAAGGCTCATTTGTGATCGAGTTGTGGCATGCGAGCAAAAGAGGGCCCTAATGATGAGCTTGGTTTTTTCCAGTAACACAACCACTCAACTGCTTGTCGAGGATATGTCGCCCATGATTTAGTTCATCGCAAGGTGAGTAAAAATCTCCAACACCCATTTGATTTTGCAAATCCACAGTTATAAGAAACTATTTGATTTTCTTCTATTGTTCTGTATTAGGCATATTTGTATGTATATTATTAATATCAGACCCGTTGTGTCTGTTAGAGTAGTCATATTATATCTAATAATTAATTAATTAAATTATTAGTCTATTATACTCTACGCTTAAGTTAAACTTAGGCATCTTATTATTCTTTAGGGTTTTTCATCTTTAGGGTTTCAGTATCCTTTTATAAGGATTCACCTCTTTGTTTTTCATAAGGAGTTTTTCACATCTCATTGTACTCTCTTGAAACATATTGTTAATATATTGTTTTCTTGTGCATATGATGTCTCCTCTGGATTTTTGGCCTCCATAGTTTTTCCCGTCTTCTGTACTTTGATTCTTCCATGTGACAGGTTTGCATGCAGGTGTTCTTGGGAGAATAGGATTTTTCCTATTCTAACATGGTATCAGAGCCATCCTGCTGCTTGTTGTTCGTGTTTTGTCGAAGTGTTTCAGAAGCTGGAGCTTTTTCTGGTCTTCCAAAAGTTTTTTTTGTGGATTTAGGGGGACCTTTGTTTCTGGTCATTTTGGGCTCAAACAGACATCTCCGTTGCGCTCAGAGCACCCAAAAACCCTAGAATCCATATAAAATTTGTCCATTTTGAACATCTTTCCTCCGAGGCAAAAAAATTTGGTTTCTAGTGCCGTACGGGCACGAAAACTGAGAAAAAATTTTAAAAAAACATTGTTTTAATGTTTTTTATGCATATTTTCTGCGCGGCCAGTGCAAATTGGTTTTCATCGCCGCTGCACCACTGCGGCCCGGCCTCCGCCGGCAGCGCCCACGGCCTGCTCCGCCCACCGCGCGGCCCCCACCGCCCTGCGCACCGCCGCCACCGGCGCCGCCAGCCTCCGCACCGGCGCCCTTCGCCCGGACTCCTCCGCACAGGCACCGCTCCGCCGGCCTCCACCACCAGGTCCCCGCCGCTCCGCCCGCCCAGCGGGCTTGCTTAAGCCCCGCAGGATTTTACCGCCAGCGGGGGTCATATGGGCGACCATGTGCTCCATTTTAGCCCCCTGCGCGTGCCATGCACCCAGTGGCTCATTTTTTTTAGCCCTGGGGGCTTAAAACCTGATTTTTGGAGCCTTTTTGACCCTCCTTCACTGTTTTCGCTCTATCTGGAGCATACGGGGGTATTTTTCTGACTTCCTTATATCGTCGGAAAGCTCTTTTCGATGATGGAGGTTGGGGTTTTGGGTTCTACCATTTTCACATTGTTTTTTGCTGTCAAAGTCTGATGTCTATTTTCTGCCTTCCGGGAGCCATATCTGGCTCATCCAGACTCTGTTTTTGGCAAACCAGATATCATCGAAAAGCTGGTTCAGTGAGATTTTCAGTTGTAGGGGTCTTTTTTCCAGATTCTACTCTAGGTTCTCTCTCCTTTGAGTTTTTCTCTTTCACACTTTGGCGGATTACTTGGGTTCTACAAGTCTTGGGATCTCTTTTTCTAATCTTCTGGCTCACTCTTCTTTCTGCCTTCTGAGCATTGTATGCTTCTGTAGCATTCTCTTTTCTGCAAATGCACTAAGATAAAGTGCCTGCTTTTGCATATCTGGGATTTTGAGCACCTTGTGTGTTTTTTGTACTCGCAGTCAGTTATAAAGTGCCATGGGGGGTTATGATGTTTTGTCATTTTGTGATCATCCGCCTTTGTCAAGTGAGCGTACCTTCCATGACATTAGCCCATGCTGTGTGTCTTTGACACCACCCTTTATCCTGTGCTTGTACTTCTGTTGCACTGTTGGTGTTCCTGCTCCTGCTTTCTGCAGATGTTTCTGGCATTGCATTTCAGTGTTCCTGTCACCCCTCTCCCTATTCAGCATTATGGGGGGGGTTCTCTTGTTGGTTCTATTGCTTCCCGGGTTCAATTGATCAGCTCTTCAGAATTTGTCTTCTCTACCTGGTCATGCACTTTTTCAGTAGGGGTTCCAGCAGTTTCTTCTGACAGTGTTTATAGCTTCATGTTTTAGAGATGCTTCTTGCTCTTTCTTGTTCCTTTCTTTGGGACTTTCCCTAGATTGGAGGCTTAGTTTACTTCATCTAGTTTATTTCTTGTACTTGGGTACCTGATCAGGCCTAGTTGCCAGGACCCATAGTTCCTTTCATGCATTTTGTTTTCATGCATCCTTTAGTCCTTAGCTGTTTAGCTTCTCCCTAAGTTACACTTAAGGGGGGTGTTAGAGTAGTCATATTATAGCTAATAATTAATTAATTTAATTATTAGTCTATTATACTCTACGCTTAAGTTAAGCTAAGGCATCTTATTATTCTTTAGGGTTTTTCACCTTTAGGGTTTCGGTATCCTTTTATAAGGATTCACCTCTTTGTTTTTCATAAGGAGTGTTTCACATCTCATTGTACTCTCTTGAAACATATTGTTAATATATTGTTTTCTTGTGCATCCATAGTTTTTCCTGTCTTCTGTAATTTGTTTCTTCCATGTGACAGGTTTGCATGCAGGTGTTCTTGGGAGAATAGGGTTTTTCCTATTCTAACAGTCTCTACATATATACATACATTTGGCTTCATAAAAGTGAGCGCATATATGCACAAGATATAGGCATGAGTGACAATTATCCTATCCCTCAGAGGATCATAAATCGGCTTGCCCTTGTGGATGCCATGAA
>MU227533.1:1398732-1412640 GCA_018584345.1 Thuja plicata | reverse complement strand
TTTGGAAGTTGAAATATTTAAATTACTCAAAAAATAGATCATGCAAAAGAATTTCAGCTTTCAAACATGTTTGGGTTTTCCTGTAATGACTTGCGACTACTATAGTTTATAAAAATAAAAATAAAAAATATTTGTATTTAACTTTACACACAAAAAAAATATAGAAACAAAACATTGTTGGGCACCATTTTGCATAACCATGCCTCCTGCTCGTCCATTCATCCTATGAAGTGGCCAGAACATGGTGAAAGGCGAGTAGGAAAATTGTATCATATTCTCTTCATGGTCATCTGCAGGGAAATGTTGTGTATTGGAGGAATGCACGCGTGGTGAAGAGGCAACATCTCTATGTGCTTGTCGTATGTTGAATGAGGATAAGGAACATGTGAGGGGGATGAAATTCAGAACTGAAAATTGAAGTTGGAAGTTGCAGAGAATCGGATGTTCGCTGGTGTTGAAGGAATTTGCTAACACCATTGAAGTCAATAAGTTACTGTCACTGTTTGGACAGAAGTTAATTGCAGATTGGACCGAGTTGGATGCCCAAAATCTTCTTGCTTGTGTGGGTTTCAGAATGGTGAAGACAGTGTCCCTGTTTGGAGTTTAAAAAATCTGATGCCTGGTTGTTTTCATCCCCATAACATGTCTGAATGTTGGTTGGGAACACATGACCGGTATGTTGAGAATCAATTGCAGAATGCTGGCGTTTGAAGGCTCTATCGTTCATAACATGACACTGCTGTAGATTTCCTCTGTTTTAATGCATTGAATAATATTTAGTTCTGGACATGTGTCTTTGAGGAATTTCGTTGGAAAGGAAATAGCTACCTTAAATTGTTGGGCAAACACAAATTTCATTTACGTAATTGATCCTTGCAGTATTTAACTTTTACACATTTTTCAAAATAGTGCATTGTGTATGCTTCCACATTTTGTATGTATGTCTAGCAGGGCACTTGTAACTACAAAATTTGATAAAAAAATTCTTTTTTTTATTCTTTGATGGATTTCCCTTCATTATTATCTAATAGAGTTCACATTATTGTATTGCAATCCTATTTTCCATATTTTTTTCATTTAGCTTTTTCCATTTAACTTAAAGGTTCTTAACAACTCTAATAGGTTGTTAAAAGGCCATGTTTAACAAATGGAATGTAGCATGTTGAATTCGCACTATGGTGGTTGATAAATAATTCTATTTCCTTCTCTTCCACACTATTAAGTAGGGATCTTGAATCTAGAAATACACTGTTGTCTTCATTTGCAACGCCAATTTCTTCAACTTTGCATGGATCTCCTTTGTTTTTGGATTTGATCTGTTTCCTGCTCAAAAACCATGTTATATTTTATGGCCTTCAATCCAACTACATATAGTTATCTATTCAATTTTGTTCTTTTATCAATTTCATTATTATTTGAACCTCACACATGCCCACTTTCATATAGATATTTTATTGAAGAACATAATTTGAACCATTCTTAGGATCCACTAATAAAGTAGCACTTTAAAAACTCAGTTTATATTCATATACATGTTCTACACACACCAAGAAAATACATCCACACAACCACCACAATTCTAACTGGCATCTTAATAATAAGGTTTAGGGTGTCTACAAGATAGTAGGCATGGACATAAAATTCAACCATGCAAACCTGTTGATCGATAATGTATATAATACAGTATGGGATAATCATGTTATTGAAGTATATACAACCCTCATCCACTAAACTTGCATGGTTGTGTGCACACAAAGAACAAACAAAGCTTACAATGATAGGATGTGTTCTAGAGTGATTTATTAATTCAAAGACTATGCGAGCTTCCTTAAAAAATTAATTTAGTGCACATGTATCCTACAACTATTTCATTCATTCTTTTAGATTACATCTCTTTGAAGTTTGAAGGATTCTATTAAACAATTCAGTTGCTTTGTCTACGATTCCACATATTGCATGCATGTTTACTACAACTGTTCTAACTATAATATCTGATAAAAATCCTCGCACCCTTATGATTTAATGCATGTCCATAGGTACCTATACCAAAGCTCCCATTTTTGCATAGGCAAGGAGAACACTACAAAATAGGTACTTTACCCTCTCCCTCGAAATGCCATGTCAGCATCGACAGATTTTATTTTGCAAAACGTTAAAAAAAAGTCTAATTTTTGTTTCCATTTTCGACTAGATGATAGATTAAGATGTCTGATTTTTGTTTCCATTTTTTGTTTGCGTATCAGCTTGTTTTTTTATCACATGTTGAGGGTTACAACTAACAATCACTGACTATACACCTTTGGTGCAGGAGTACCTAAGGTTAGGAACATTTCTAAGAGAGAAGTCAAGCTATTGCCCATCAGTGATTCTCGTCGGCAATGTCCGTTGGTTTCTTTTTGTCGGTGATCCTTGTTGGTAGTGTTCGTCGGTGATGCTTGTCGGTGGTGTTCATCGGTGATGCTTGTCAATGATTCTTGTTGGTGATGACCGTCAGTGACTATGTTTTTTTTCGGGTTTTTGATCTAACGCTCGGGGTTGGAAATCGACGATGTTTCTATTGTTCAGAAAAGTCAACTATGGCGCTCGGTAATGTCAGTTAACGACCCAGGAAATGTGGGATGTGACGTTTGTGACCAGTTGGGTCATTTGCAATGACTCTATATGTGTCATTTTTGCTTGAAATGATTAGGGACACCTATTCCTATTCTGGAAGGGTCATTTACTGCTCAATCTAGCCGCCTCTGCAAGGTGGTTGAATTTGTCCATGATTATTAGATATTTTAGATATATTTCGATGGATGTATATATAGCTAAAAAGCTTTTGTAGTTAAGATATAGATTAAGAGATAGAGATAGACATGGATCATATCATCTTGTAGTAGATTATTTCTTATGAAGAAGAAAAAAATAACATCTTTAATGGATTCCATGTGCAGTGGGTATTGTTGTGTTCTTCAAGTGAAAACCGTTGGTTTAGCTTGGAGAATGAATCTATCCTAATATGTTCTATAGTATGAAATAGTAGCTTTACGGTGTAAGCCTGGTCTAGGGAACTTGAGGTGAAGATCTTAATGACTTACTCAAGATAGGGTAAGATAATACCCTATAAGGTCTGTGCAAGAGACCTTAGAGTAGAGTCAAGCTGACTCTTGGTAACATTGGAACTTGGTATTACATCAGAGCAAGTTTGAGAATTGGGCTTGTGGTGTTTATGTGTGATTTTTAGAAGAGTCTGTAGATTCATCCAATATGGTGACCAACGCAGAGATAGCAAGGAATGTGGATGAGAAAAGAGAGGAGAAAAAACTCCTGAAGGAACAGTTAGCCGAAATGGCTTACAAACTGGAAGAAGTACAACTTCAAACTACAGCAGTCAGTGAACTGATGAGGGAAGCTGATGAGAAGGATAAACAAGTGGTTGAGGAGGACATGATCCCAAAGCCATAACTTTTACTTCAAGAAGAACGGTTCTTGAAAGCATTAAAGGAAATGAGTGGTAAGTCCTTAGAAGGTGTGCCTCTATTTAGTGGCAAAATGGATCCAGAATTAATCATGGAATGGATAGAAGGTCTTGAAAATCACTTTGACTATGATAATGTGACCGAAGCCCAGAAAGTTAGAATAGCCAAGACAAGATTGAGAGGAACTACTCTCACTTGGTGGAAATTTGTCCAAGATGAAAGGGCAAAGGGAGGCAAGAACCCCATAACTAGATGGAGGGGTATTGTAGCAAAGATGAAGGAAACTTACCTTCCTGATGATTATGAAGAGCAACTACATAAGAAAAGGCAAAATATGAGGTAGAAAGACTTAGAGGTTAGTGCCTATACAGAAGAATTCCATAAGCTATGCTTAAGGTCCCATGTTATGGAAGAGGAAAGCCTAAAAGTGGAAAGATATTAGAATGGCCTTAAATGGAGCATTCAAGAAGAAATTAGTCTCTTAAGCCCCAAGACTGTCCACCAATGCTATCAATTAGCCCTCAAAGTGGAAGAGAAGTTCAAAAAGAAACAGGACTCAAACAATAGAGGTAGAGGAAGAGACAATAGAGGTCATAGAAGAGGATACAAAGGAATAAATTATGAAGCTAAGAATCAAAGTGAGAATAAACTCATCGAGAATCAGGGAGAATCCAGTAACACTAGAGGTGGTTACAACAGAGGAAGAGGCTCGAATAAAAGTTCAAGAGGAAGGACTGATGGCCAAGGAAGAGGATCTTATTTCTCTTCTATGAAGTTCTATAATTGTCAGCAACTTGGGCATCCTGCATATCGGTGTCCAGCAAAGAGATATACTTCCCAAGGAGGAGAGAAAGAGATAACTATGTGCAAGAAGAGTCTTCTAACAACAAGACTACAGATGTCCCCATAGGATTAGAGATGGGAGATCATTTTATGGTTCTCCTAAAAGAGCCCATCAAGGAAGAGCCAAGCCAAAGAAGATCTTTGTTTCGAGTCAATTGCAAAATACTCGGTAAGGTTTGTAAGGTTATCATAGATTCAGGATCTACTGATAATATTGTTTCTTTAGAAGCTATTGAGAAGTTAAGATTGAAAAAGATTCCTCACACTAATCCTTATAAAGTTACTTGGTTGAATAGAGATCAACATGTAATAGTCAATGAATAATCTTGGGTAGAATTGTCCATAGGGAGGTATGAGGATAGAATTTTGTGTGATATCCTACCCATGGATGCGTGTCATCTGCTATTAGGTAGACCTTGGCAGTATGACCGAAGTGCAGATCACAATGCAGTTGAGAACTCTTATTCCTTCAAGAAAGATGGAATGAATTTCAGGGTACTGTCAATCTTGGAAGAAGAGAAGGAAGTGAAAAGAGGTCCCAACCTACTGGTGGTTGGTGAGAAGAAATTCCTAAAAACACTGGAAGGAGATGGAGTAGGCTTTGCTTTGGTTTTAAAACCAAAAGGTGAGAAGGGGAATGGAAGAGAAGAGTTTCCTTTAGAGATCCAAAGGTTGTTAACTCAATATTAGGCCATAGTTAGTAGTGGTCAACCAGTTGCCCTACCACTTGATAGATCTATTATTCATCAAATTGACTTCATTCCAGTAGCCTCACTTCCGAATAAAGCTGCTTATAAGATGACTCCACAACAAACTGCAGAGATTTCTAACCAAATCTAGGAACTAATTGACCAAGGGTTGATTAGAGAAAGAATAAGTCCTTGTGTTGTTCCCACAGTCTTATCCCCAAAGAAAACTGGTACTTGGAGGTTGTGCACTTATTCCAGGGCCATAAACAAGATTACTATCTGGTATAGGTTCCCAATACCTAGGATAGAAGATTTGATGGATTGTCTTGGTGGAGCTAGATATTACTCCAAGATAGATCTTAAGAGTGGATACCATCATATAAGAATTAAAGGGGGAGATGAGTGGAAGACTGCTTTTAAGACTATTGAAGGGTTGTATGAATGACTAGTTATGCCTTTTGGGTTGTCAAACACCCCAAGCACTTTTATGAGGTTAATGAATGAGGTTTTGAAGGACTTCATTGATAAATGGGTTGTAGTATACTTAGATGACATCTTGGTGTTCAGCAAGACCAAAGAGGATCATCTTAGACATTTAGAATTGGTAATGTAGAGATTAAATGAAGAAAAGTTGACAATCAACTTGGAAAAGAGTGAGTTCATGAAGCAAGAATTGGTATATCTCGATTTTGTTATCTCAGAAGGTAGCTTGAAGATGGATGTAAGCAAGGTGGAGGAAATCTTGAATTGGCCTACAATGAAATCAGCTACGGAGGTAAGGAGTTTCCATGGTTTGGCACAATTTTACTGAAAATTCATCAAACAGTTCAGTGAGATTAGTGCGCCTATTTTAGATACCATCAAAGGAGGTATGAAAGCCAAGTTCCAATGGAATGAGCAGGATGATAAAGGATTTTAGAATCTGAAGAAGAGAATAGTGACTCAACCGATTTTGACACTTCCTTGTTTTGACAAATTGTTTATTGTGGAATATGACCCTAGTAATATTGTTGTTGGTGCAGTATTGAGTCAAGAAGGAAGACCTATAGATTTTCATAGTGAGAAGCTCAGTTATGAAAAGAAAAAATATTCCTCATGTGATTTGGAATTGTATGCATTAGTGCAAGCACTCAGGAAAAGGAGACATTATCTACTTCCCAAGGAATTTGTTGTCTTTACCGACAATCAGGCTTTGAGTTTTCTAAGTTCACAAGATAAACTAAGTGATAAGCATATGAAATGGGTGGAATACATCCAAGCCTTTACCTTCACAATAAAGCATAAGAAGGGAGTGTAGAATAAGGTGGAAGATGCATTGAGTAGAAGGTTACTCACATTGCAAGAAGTTCAGCTAAGAAGCATTGGCATTGAAAGATTCAAAGATTTGTATCTAGCAGATGAAGACTTTGCAGCAGCATACAAGGTATGTCAAGAGTATGAAAATCATTTTCATAGTGACTATTTGGAGTATACCCTTCAAGAAGGTCTTCTATTTAAGGGAGGACAAATTTGTGTACCCAGAGGTTCCATGAGGGAGAATCTAGTACAAGAAAAGCATAATGGTTCCTTAAGTGGACATTTTGGGTTAAATAAGACTTTAGAATTGGTCAAGAGGTATTACTATTGGCCAAGAATGAAACGGGACGTCCAAAAGTATGTAGAGACTTGTTTGGTTTGTCAGAAGGAAAAAGGGACTTCATCCAATTCAGGATTGCATCAGCCCCTTCCTATCCCAAATAGACCATGGGAATGCCTTAGTATGAATTTTGTTGTTGGGTTACCGAAGACCAAGCAAGGAATGGACAACATTTTTGTAATTGTGGACAGGTTCAGCAAGATGGCTCATTTTGTACCATGCAAGACCACACATGATTCTTTTTACATAGCCAATCTGTTCTTTAGAGAAGTAGTCTGGATGCATGGATTACCTTTGAGTATTGTGTTGGATAGAGACTCCAAGTTTATGAGTCATTTTTGGAAGACTTTGTGGCAGAAGCTTAGTACAAATCTTTCTTTTAGCTCAGCCTATCGTCCACAAACTGATGGTCAAACTGAAGTGGTGAACTGGAGCTTAGGTAATCTTTTGAGATGCCTTACCAAGGAGTATGGACAATCATGGGATCAGCTACTTGCTCAAGCAAAATTTTCCTATAATGATACAGTTAATAGGTCCACAGGAAAGAGCCCTTTTGAAATAGTGTATGTGATTCATCCCAGGGGTATTTGTGAATTAAGGGATCTTGGTGGAAATACAGAGAGGAGTGGGTATGCTGAATATTTTTCTCAATCCATGAAGGAGGTCCATGACTCAGTTAAAGCAACATTGATAGAGAGTACCACTCATATCAAGTAGAAGGTAGATGCAAGGAAAAGAGATGTTCAATTTCAGGTTGGAGATGTGGTCATGGTGCACCTCAATAAAGCCAGATTGTAGAAAGGAGTTCCAAGTAAACTTCAGATGAGGAAGATAGGCCCTTGTGCCATATTGGAAAAGTATGGGTCTAATGCTTATAAAATTGATCTTCCTGTAGACATAGGATTATCTCCTATTTTCAATGTGGCAGATTTGGTATCCTATAAAGGACCAATTCCAGAAGGAGATTCTGATCTCACAGGAGATACTGAGGATCTCAAAGCACTTAAACTTCCTGTTACACCACACCTAAAGGCAGACACAATTCTGAATTCAAGAGTTGTCAAGCAGACTAGACGATAGACCTATATGGAACATCTGGTCAATTGGAAAGACAAAGCTGATTCAGAGGCTACTTTGGTATAGGAAACCAATTTTAAGAAGTTAGGCATCAATCCCGACTTACTCCAATCACTTGGAAGTTGATTTCTTTTTGTTTAAGGAGTATGGTGCAGGAACACCTAAGGTTAGGAACATTTCTAAGAGAGAAGTCAAGCTATTTCCTGTCGGTGATTCTCATCGGAAATGTCTGTTGGTTTCTTTTCGTCGGCGATCCTTGTTGGTAGTGTTCATTGGCGATGCTTGTCGGTGGTGTTCATCAGCGATGCTTGTCGGTGAAGTTCGTCGGTGATGCTTATTGGTGATGACCGTCAGCAACTATTTTTTTTGTTCAGTTTTGTGATCTAAAGCTCGGGGTTGGAAACTGATGATGTTTCTGTTGTTCAGAAAAGTCAACTCTGGCGCTCGATAATGTTGGTTAACAACCCAGGAAATGTGGGATGTGATGTTTGTGAATAGTTGGGTCATTTGCAACGACTCTGTATGTATCATTTTTTCTTGAAATGATTAGGGACACCTATTCCTATTCTAGAAGGGTCATTTACTACTCAATCTAGCCACCTCTGTAGGGTGGTTGAATTTGTCCATGATTATCAGATATTTTAGAGATATTTTGATGGATGTATATATAGCTGAAAATCTTTTGTAGTTAAGATATAGATTGAGAGAGATAGACACAGATCATATCATCCTATAGTAGATTATTTCTTATGAATAAGAAAAAAAAAGAACATCTTTAATGGATTCCATGTGCAGTGGGTATTGTTGTGTTCTTCAAGTGAAAACTGTTGTTTTAGCTTGGAGAATGAATCTATCCTAATATGTTCTATAGTATGAAATAGTATCTTTACGGTGTAAGCCTGGTCTAGGGAACTTGAGGTGAAGATCTTAATGACTTACTCAAGCTAGGGTAAGATAATTCCCTATAAGGTCCGTGCAAGAGACCTTAGAGCAGAGTCAAGCTGACTCTTGGTAACATTGGAACTTGGTATTACATCAACCTATAACCAGTCACTGTCATTACGCCAGTCAAATCCTTGGTGTTCTCAGTGACAAAGGAAATGAAAAGATAATATAACCAAGTAAAAAAAAATGCAAAGAGACGTTCCTACATTCCAAACCAAGCCAATATCACATTCAAATTAAATACAATAGTTTATTTTTGTTTGACTGTATCCGTAGGCCAGTGGAATACACAGTTTGCAAAGAAATTTTGATTTTATTGATTCAAACTATTACAAACTTGATCCATCTCAGTTCAACACCTCCCTAATTCATGGATCTCCATCTCAAGAGACATTAACTCTCCAAATACCTGAGAGTAACCATTCAACTAACTCTAACTGTCACATAACAGTCTGATTGTTAGTGACAAAGCACAAGAAATAGTTATCAAGTTGACAACAAAAGTTGTCAACTCGACAACACAACACCCTTTGCCCATTCTAAATACTCATAAAAGGTTTAGAGAGAACATTAGAAAGATAACTTAACCTATAACCCCTACTAACCCCAACTAACTCCAATTAAGCCCTATTTGGCTTATATTGCCAATATAGGCAATTTAAAAGACTTTGCACTCTTAGTGCTCTTAACAATATTTAGAGGCTTCTATAGCCTTATTACATCATTATAGACCCTTATAGGTCATCTTCCCAATCCCCTAACCTAGGATCAATCCATAATCTATAATAATAGAATTCCTGCAAATAAATGAATAACTCTTAAAAAATGATGACAAAAACCACATATGTTCCATTCTGAATTTCTTCAACATAGCATAAATAGTGTGCATGGTTTATGAACTGAAAACAAAATTTATTCAATATTTTAATTTTATTATAATTAGTATGAACGAAAAAAATAATCAACTAAACAAAATGATATGTTGGAATGACAGTGCAATAATTATTGATATAGCGTCGATGGCTTCAGTCAATGCGCCTATGTGTCAATGTGGTGTTGGCCCTTGTGTCTTGAAGATGTCACACACAAAAATTAATCCTAGGCATCAATTTTGGGGTTGTCCAAATAAGAAAAAGGTCTGGATATGGAATCCGAATTATATTTTATGTTTAAAAGTAATGTGACAAGTAATTATTTTAGGAAGAGCTGATGTAGATTTGGTATTACAGGGAAATATTGGATGTCAATACTTCCGGTGGGTTGATGAAACCACATTTACATTTACCCCATCTACGTCTATACCTGATGTAGGAAATGCATGCAACTTGTGCAAGGCTCGAGAGGCAGCTAGTGCTGCCGAGATTGTTTCAATGGCGAAAGTAGAAATCATGTTTTTGCGATGCCTTCTTTGTGTAGTTTGTGCACTACTTTGTTGGGACCATATATATGCATAAATGTCATTAAATGTCATTAACAAAGGGCTATTGTAGATATTGAAACTTTTTTAGAATTCCATGTAGATATAACGTTGGACATATTTTGATAAACTCATGAACTTTTTGTTGTTTATGACTTCATTATGATTTTCTATATGGTTGTGGGAGTTCTTGAGAGTCAAAAATTTGCTAATTATTTTGCAATTTAAAATCTGTCAAAATATAGACTAGAATTTATATGTTGTGCATGTTGTCTTCCTATATTATTCTAAAAATTGGCTATACTCATATTCTTCTTGTGTCTAAGTCTTCCAACTATGATCAATTTAATGTTGTAAATCTTGACACAGAATTCACAAATGCTGTTAAATTTACAAAGTAACCTATCATTTATAAAACCTACCATAACATGTCATTTTTTGTTTGACATTTTTTGTCACAACTAAAGAGTTCTCACCATGAGAAAATACAGTGACCATTTTCTATCAAAACCATATGTTAACACCATGTATGTTAGCCTATTGTGTTAACATGTGTTAGTAATTTGCAAACAAACACAGTAGGCTAACATAAAATTTTTTAACATATTTTGTTAACAACATATTTTGTTAAATAAGGGGCAAATATTGCGCTACATAGACACAACCCTCAAAGCTCGCGGATCATCAAGAATTCGAAATGCAAAGATGTAAATAATTGTAGATGATGATCAGTAATAGGGTGCCAGGCATTGCTTAGATCCTTTGGATCTAGCCCCATCTTTTCCTTCCTTGCAGGTTTTGGATCATACAGAAGCATACTTGATCAGAACACCGAGTCAACACTTCATTACTTCAGGCAATGTCTGGTACCTTCATTATTTATGTTCATCCACTTATGTATGTTTACAATGTTCATTAATGTTCATTAATTCGATATCAACTTGTCGATATGATTACAATGTGGGGGAGTCGACGAAAATATATGTACAGTTATAAAACCTAAAGTTAAATTTACAAAGTAACATATCATTTATAAAACCTACCGTAACATGTCATTTTTTGTCACAACTAAAGAGTTCTCACCACGAGAAAATAGAGTGACCATTTTCTATCAAAACCATAGGTGCAGATATAAACATTAAGTACAACATGTCCAATTTGTTTGCAAATATACACATTAAGGATCATGTCAAATAATACAAATGAATTCGATCAAAATAGGGAGACAATCGCTAGATTTTTGTCTAACTTTTAAAGAGAAGATGATGAAAAATGTTATTGTCCATGCAAGAGTTGTAATGGCTTAAAGACAAGAAGAATCAAAATAAAAAAAGCAAAGAGACATTGTAGGGAGAATGGTCACATTGAAGGGGGGTTTGATTATAATCATCCATTGGTAATTGTATTTTGTTATATTGTTGTCATAATTAATATACGTCATATGAACCATGGAAGGAGGTTTGATTATCACATTGAAGGGGGGGTTGATTATCATCATTTTTATATAGGTCGATCTCTCCAGTGTAGTACATGATATGGACCACCACATCTCAAAGGAACATGGGGGTGTAAATATAGAGGAACATAAAGGTGTGAGTATTGAAGCTGAAGATCATGATCCCATGGAAGATGGCGATCATGCGCCAGAAAACACATTTGAAGATGATGGTATGAATGCATTGATCATTGACACATTTGGTATTGGTGCTACTGGTGCTGCTACTGCTGATGATGATGATTATGATGAGGATGACATTGAAATCGTCCATGATATACCTCTAGTTGAGAAGGCGAACACGGCCCTTTACGAAGGCTCCCAATCTACTCTTCTCTCTTCTTTATTATTGTTGGTGAATTTGAAGGTTATGAATGGTTTATCCAACATAGCAATGTCACGTATGCTAAGGTTTGTCATATACATCATTATAGTTTATAAAAGGTGAAACATGTACCATTAAGATTGTTTATAGTAACAAATTATATTTTTGTTTTAGATTGATTGGTGAGTTTCTGTTACCACCATCAAATGTTCTCCCTTGCTCGTATCGAGAATTATGTGCCACTATGAAACATATTGGAATGGAGTATCAAGCAATAGATGCTTGTCCCGAAGATCATATTATTTATCATAAAGAACATGAAAATGTAATAGAATGCCCTAAATTCCATACGAGCATATATTGAGATGATCAAATGACAAAAAAAGGTGCCTCGCAAGGTTCTACGTTACATCCCCATTATTCCACGTCTAAAATGATTATTCAAGTGCAATATCTTGGCACAATTTATGGATTACCATGCACGCGACAGGAGTCGAGATGACATTATTCGAATGCCTGTGGATGGTTCATCATTTATGGACATAGAGGAAAAGTGGCCACACTTTAAAGAAGAACCTCAAAATCTCAAGCTTTCTCTGGCAGCAGATGGTGTCAATCTGTATGGAGAGATGAGATCTGTTTACTCGGTGTGGCCTGTTTTTGTTATCAAAAATAACCTTCCACCATGGATCTCAATAAAGAGGGAGCACATTATGTTGGCAATGATTGTTCCAGGTATTTTATTATTTTATAGTTATCTACATGTAATTATAAGTCTTGGATTGAAATGGCCACAATAATTATCTGATGTTGTTAATTCAACTAGGTAAGTACCAAGTGAAAGAAATGAATGTATATATTGCGCCTCTTATCAATGAGTTGTTGGTGTTATGGAATGGTTTCACTATGTATGACATCTCTAAACCAATTGGACAAAGACAATTTCAATTCCATGCAATGCTTGTGTGGATAATTCATGATGCTCCAGGGTTGACACATTTTTGTGGTATGTTATGGTGAATTCTAGTTGTACGCGATAATTCTAATTCTAAAAATTCACACATTTAATCCATTTGTATCGTTATCTTGTAGGTCTTCAAACAAAGGGAAATTTTTCATGTCTAATGTGTGGTCCAAAGATGAAATATTGTCATTCCAAAAGTTTAAGAAAGTAGGTGTTTGATGAGTATAGGCACTTCCTCCCCAGAAATCATAAGTATCGAAATGCAGAAAATCATCTTTTCAATGGGAAAGAAGAGACTACATCAAAACCCCGAAGAATGACACCTCACTTATGACAATTGGAATATAATAGAATTTGAGGTAATATCGTTCCACCTAATGGTTGATGTTTGAAAATTATATATTTCAATTGTGTTTTTTTCACTAATTATGTAGTTGACAATCTTGAAGGTCATGAAGGCAACGCTGACCAGCTTCCAAAGGGACTAAAATGTTATCCCAGAGAATTTAGTAGGCTGCCCTACTATGAATAGCTACAAATTGTGCATATTTTTGATACTATGCATATTGGAAAGAATGTAACAGAGACACTGTGGAAAATATTGGATGGAAGGCGTGACAAAGAAAAACTTGGAAAAATTTGTAGTGACATTCATGATTCCAATCATGCAATGAAAAATATCATTGAATCAAATAGAAATGGAGACCGGATTAATGCAAGTGCTCTTCCTTGGTTATTAACAGAGAAACAAAGTAATGCCATAAAATAAGTCATACACAAAATTCAATTTCCTACAGGATTTGCTACGAATATAAGTAATGTCATATCAAAGAAGAGTGATTTCAGGGATGAAAACGCATGATTGGCATACCTTCATCAAGGTAAGTCACAGTCTTTTGTATTTACAATATATTTGTGTAACTGTATTTAATTTTCATTGTATGAAATGATCAGTTGATAATTGTTGTAGTATTTGCTACCCCTATCGCTCCCAGAGAACTTTGACAATAATATCAAACAAGTGATATATGATCTTGGAAAATACATGAGGTAAGA
>MU227533.1:1365611-1379661 GCA_018584345.1 Thuja plicata | reverse complement strand
AAGTGGGAGAATGTTAGGAATAAGGTGTCTCAACCTTGGATAATTCCTATTCTTATTATTTGTTTTGTAAAATGTATTTTCTTGCAAATAATGTAATTAAGTGTGAGTGTACATGTCTAGTTGGAATTTTGATGTGTCACTCCACTTGATGTGTCGGCATATTGAATTGTGTGTAATGAGATCATGGCTAAAATAGTTATGACAGATTCCTATGACACGTAAGAGCTATTTCTAGGAGATTTCAATGACAGGTGAAGACATGCAAGACATGTGGCAACTGATAAAGTTGAGTACTTTACACTCTTCCTCCTTTAGGGTTCCTATTTTCTCAGAGAATGGTAAAACCCTAATATGGCTATCCTTGGAAGTTGCCCTAAAAAGGAAAGTGCATGATATAAGTGTTTTTTAGGGTTACAGGAAAGGATACGAAATGAGTGTATTGTTGGTATGATCTGGTGCTACTGGATTTGTCTTAGAGTGTCGATTGTCTCCTGAAAGAACTTGCATTGCAAGTGTGTTGTAACCGTTGTCTTGAAGATAATACATTGTGCAGGTTTTGGAGTGCTGGGATTTTTTACCGAAAGGTTTTCCCCAGGGTAAATCATTGTGTCATTCTCTATTTTCTGTATGCATGGTATGTGGCTGCAATATCATTGTTAAAGTAGTTAATGAATCTAAAATTGTAAGGATTTAAAAGAATTTGCACAATACTTTCCTATAGAGATTAGTGTAGGAAGTTGTTTCCGCACCTGAGTTTCCTTAAAATAACAATCACCGATTCAATGAACTACATCTCCGCAACCATCTTCAGGCCATCGACAATCCTCTTCAAATCATCAACAATCTTCCTCAAGTAATCAACACAATTCCAACATGTCAGGATATGATTGGGGAAATCACAACACTTGTAGCAATCTTATCACACATGACAATAGTTTCAATGAGGAAATCATCGAAGAAGATATCGAGAAGTGCCAACAAGACAAGAACTTCCAAAAGATGATGCAAATGATCCTACAACTTGATAAGGAGAAATATTTTATGCATCTTGCTTCTATGGGAGTCAAACTTCCTGAAGATTTTGATATTGAAAGACTCATACCAAGGGAGGAAGAAACACCCATATCTCTTCTCACTAAGAAATGACATAACATGAAATCCAATCTCATGGAGATGAAGAAAGAAAAGGACAAACACTCAAGAAAAAATTCATTGGAAGCCATATGTCTTTTTCCATTCGATAAATACTTGTACATGCCACCTTTTCTATCAAAAGTTTAAATCCCTAAATATGAAAATTATATCATAGATAGTGATCATCAAGACCATGTGAGGTATCTTTGCACTATTAGCATGGAATTCAAACATGATCAGACTTATTTGATGAGGCTATTTCTGAGAAGTTTGGGTGGTTCCACCATGGAATGGTTCTCTAAGCTTCCTTTGGGTATCGGGTCATTTGAAGACTTAATTAAAAAATTCATTCATCAATATTCTCATAATATCAAACACGTTGTCACTATGTTGGATATCTATAACACAAAGTAGCAAAATGGAGAAGCCTTTTTCACATTTCTTTAGCGGTGGAAGAAATATTTGCAAGATATCCTCAAAAGATACCTGAAAGTAAGAAAAATCAATATCTTCACCAACAATCTGATTCTAGAGATAAATTTTTCACTTTGATTGCAGTGTTTAATGACCTTTGATGAAATATTGGACAATGCCATAAAATTTGAGGATTTTTTGGTGTGGAAAGGAGAAACCGAGATCTATAAAGAAAACAAATTCTCCAACAATTCTAATCCCAATCACAATAACAACAATAAGTCCAAGTTTTGGAACAAGAAAAAAAATGTAGTGAATGATGGAGTTGTAGAAGAATCCCATATTAAACCAAAACATCTCATTTTTAATCTCTCCAGTAAAATTCAAGCTTCTAAGACTCCTAACACTACATCTACATCCAAAGAAAATCATGGATACAATAAAGATAAAGCACCTTGGGCGTCTGGTCCTAACTGAGTGTTCACTCCTCTCAGAGAACCATTGGAAGTAGCATTGAAGAATCTTCTAACACACAAAATTATCACTTTGTTGGAGGCAAGACCTTGGGAGCCTCAAATTAAACCAAAGTGGTGTAACAACAATCATTACTATGAATATCACCGCAATAAAGGTCTCAAAATAAATGAATTCATGAAACTCAAGCATGTCATTCAAGATATAATTGATAATGAAATGATCATAGTTGATGGGAATAAGACCAACAATGATCAAACAACATTCAAAGAGCCTCTACCTAACTATGAGAAAGGTGAAACATCAACCTCCAAAGATGCCAAAGTTAATTACACATAGTCAGACAACAATATGATCAATATGCTCGAACCCTATGAGCATTTTGTCAACATCATTATCATTAAGGACAAAAGGAATCTGAGTCTTGTAACATTTTGATATGAATCTTTTCCAAGGTTACTCTCAAGGGTGTCTCATAAAAGTATCCCACATCATCAAAACCGACTACCTCCAAGCACCCCTCATCATCTTCATCATCAAATTAAAGCTTGGTGGACAAACTTTAATGTACCCCCGCACAAATCTTGATCCTAGAGTTAGTCAAAATCTCTCCTGAACACAAAGATATTCTTGAATCATCTCTTTTGGAAATGATTATCCCTAAGGATTTATATGTTACTTGATTCCAATATATGGTTGGTCATTTGACAACACCGCACTTTCTCTCTTTCTCAGAAGAGGATGACAAGTCGCTCAATCATCTGCATAACCAACTGCTACACATAGAGGTCCTTATTCATAAGCATTGTGTCAAATGAGTCTTTATAGATGGAGGGGTTGGTTTAAATATTTGAACCCTAAATCTTGTAATAACATTGGGATTATCTAAAATGCAATAGATTCGAGGAACAAAATAACCATAAAAGCATATGATGAGGAAGAGAGATCATCTAAGGGCTTCGAGGTATTACCAAATAGAGTGGGACCGATTGAAAGGGATGTCATATGTCAAGTTCTTGATCTACCTCTAGTGTACAACATTCTATTAGGCAGGTCTTGGGTCCATGATATGCAGGCAGTGCCATCTACTTGCCACCAATGTGTAAAGTTTGCCTATAATAGAGTTGAGGTAAGTATAGCAGACGATACAAACTACTCTTGTAATACCTTAAGAAAAGCTACTGATAGCATGGTACCACACAATGGAGAGGCATCCAATGAACAAAAGGTTGAGAGTTCTATGGTAGCAACACTCAGATATTTTGAGAATAAATCAAAGGTTAAAGATGAGGGAATGGGAGAATATAAGCTGGATCAATTATTCTCCATTGATTCTTCACTGACATCTCCTAGATCCTAAGGAAAACCATCATCAGCCACTAAACCTTCTATTTCAAAAGCACTAACCATATACGATCAAACTATTGTATGAGCCGCTTATAATTTTGAGGAAGATAATTAAGATAAAGGTGTTCTCAACTGGTTGTATAAAGACACAGAAGAAGAATCCAAACAAGAGGTTAAACATGTTGAAATATCTCCTGAAAAATATGGGAAAGGCTATCACATTATGCATTAAATGGGATACAAAGGCCAAGGACCTCTAGGGAAGAATAAAGAGGGCCTTTCCAAACCTATTTATATGGACTTTTGAAATCACAAGGACAAAATGGGATTGGGATACAAAGAAGAAGAAGAAAACATTCTCTTAATTCAAAACGATCCCATCTTTGATTGTGAAGAAGATGAATCTGATGAGGGGGGAGAAACTCTAATTGTTCCCTTCGAAATATTATTATGTTTACAAGGAGAAAACACTACTTATCAAGGAGAGACTTATATTCCACAACAAACATGTTCAAGAAAGTGCAAACCAATCAGCTGAGAATACTACTTATCAAGGAGAAAAATCAACATCACAAACCACTCAATATTTTGAGAACCAATACCAAGAGATTAATCTGCATGAAGGCAAGGCGGTCATGTTTATACATATTCTAGATATGTTACGGTGCATTGAGATGGATTATAATGAATATGAGTGGGATATATTTTTTAATGCCACAATGGAGGTTGAAGTAGATGTGATTCACAAATACGCGTATCAACTCGAAGAGGGACAAATCTTGGGCACTCAAATATTCAAATTTGATTAACATACTATCAATAATGAATCTAGTGAGGATGGTCAATATCCTAGCATTATAAACAATCCTTCAGAGGGTAAATTTTTGGACCTTGTCCTTCCAGTTGGAAGTAGTGATGATAATGTGATTATGACTCTAAACGCCATCGAAACCAATCTTGACAATACCTTATTCTTGATACTGTTGTCAATTAGGATTGTGCCTATAGCTTGATTTGGAATCTACCTATCCTGTTGAAACATGGAAATGTTCTCCTTGGTAGAAGAGAGAATGAGTCTCCAGATTCTAGGTCAGTTCCTATTGAATTTGGAATATCACCTAATACTGATTTTTGTGGTTTTGGGAAAAGGGAGAAGGATTACTAAAAAAAATGAATACTGATTAATAAGGTGATACACCAAAATGGATTCAGATTTGTTAGAATTGTAAATATGTACCTATAGGACATACATTATTGAACTCTCCAATAATTTTCACTTCGCAACACCTAGGATGACCAAGAATTTACTATTAGGGTTTGGTGCCACTAATGGTAAAAATTCAACCAAAAAACAAGTACTTTCTACAAAAGGTTTATTCTTTATAACTTATAATAGGAATTTGGAATAATTCACTAATCTATGCTTAAAAAGCACAATACACATAAATGCAGAAAACTTGGAAGGGTAGATAGCAATACTCGGAAAAGATATACGAATAATAAGGCCAGCTCTATTATCTTCAAAAATATGCAAAAATGGTTACAAAATACAAGGAAAAGATGCAAAGGAACAATATGTTGACTAATACCTCTTAATCCCCAAATTATGAACCCCTACAAATGAATAAGAAGTTTAGTTATATAGCCCCTAAGGCCAATTTCAAAAATGAAATGCCCCCCTCAAAAGGTGCTCCTAAACAGATAGATACTCCTGAATTTTAGGCTCAAATGATGCCCCAAAAAATAGCCTCCAAAAGACCTCCATGATCTCTAAAACCCTAAATTTATGGCATAAAAGATGCCAAAAATCTAATCCTCCAAGTAATAATATCTTAATGTTGATATTTGGAAGAATTACATCTTTTATAATATACCTAAATATATATCAAAGAATATATTAAAACATCTAAAATATATCCCAAAATAACCTATGATGTAAATTCAACCTAAAACCCTAACTCAAAAGTATGAGTAAAAGGCCCTATCAAAACCGACATCCTATCCTAATGGTCAACATGACCCATATCTATCACTGTCGTGGCATGTGATGAAGCTGTCATGGCACTTGAAATGGTGCACAAAGCTTTAACTCTCTCTGCATCATGGACTCCAAAGTTTATGAAATTTCAACATAGGCATTTTTTGCACTTCATTTGTATTCTGTAGCTTTTGGAAAAAAAGAGTTTAGGGTTTGTGCCACCATGCTTGTTTGAACTCGGACTCCATTTTATTGTTTTCGGGACTGTAACTGTTTCTTATCTTTGACTGTATCTTCATTCTTTTGAGTAAAAACTCATACTATAATTGGAAGTAACAATAATGAAGAGCTCGGGCTCTCTCTGTCAAATATGTCAACTTGCAACTTGGGAGACTTCTACATATGAACTCGGCTTCTATTTTATTTATTTTTCTTTCCATTTGAGGGTTATTTGTAAGTAATCTGCATGTTCTAAACTGGAGGCATCGCAGGTTCTTTGTAAGTAATCTGCATGTTCTAAACTTGAGCATGAAGTTTGATTTTGCATGAAGAGGAGCTCGGGCTCCATACAGTTGAACTTTGAGTTACCTTTTGTTTCTTTACCACAGCCTCCACTATTATTATTATGCCATGAATAATGGCATTTTTTGCATGCATGTCTTGAACTCGGGCTTTCCATATGAAGTTAGACTCCATTGGAAATTTGCATGGCATCATACACCTTGAAATATGGCGCTTCTTTCTTGGCTTTTTGATAAGAAGCTTGAGCTTCTAGCACTACAAAATTACTGTACAATATTAGTTTTATTATTAATCTTTGATGACCGGCCTTGAGCTTAAACTGTGAAGGAAGATTCACAACCCATGAATGATTTATTTGAGCTACAGCTCCTTTCTCGGCCTCAAGCTAATGTTTGACTGTGTCCTTCCTTAGAAACCGATGCTTGACTGTGAGTCTCCTTCTCAGCTTAAGGCTTTGTAACTCATGACCTGTGGGTATTTTTACATTTTAAATCATGGCCTTGAGCTTGAACTTAGCCTCGAGCTCCTTTCTCTTTCATTCACAGCTCCAACTGGCATGAATCCTTGTTGTGATCTCGGCGGTGACTTGAGACTCAAGCTCAGTGTGACTTAATCTTTGGCTATAACTGGTAAGCACGATTTCTTTTAACTAGTAACACTTGTTTATGAAGTTTGTTTATTTTCCCTCTTTTGATGTGAGCTTTTCTTTCCTTGACAGTGCCCAACAACCTCCATGATTAATGGGTTTTGAACTTTGAGTTAAACCACTGTAAGCTTGGACTAAGTCCGAGCTGTGGTTGAAAGATGTGGAGTTATCTTTTATGACCTCGGTCTTGAAACTTGGCATATTTCAGCCACAACTTCAGACTTATTCCAAGCTTACAGTGTACAATGGACTGAAGCTTGGACTAACAAACACAATATTTTGCATGAAACATGTAGATAAGTTCTACTATACCCTTCATTTTCTTTGAAATAGGGATTTGTTATCCATTGAACTTGCATAGTTCGGTCTTGTAGAGGGAACTCCATATCTGTAGCTTGAAAACATCAGTTTATTACATCTTTTACTTTGTCTTCTTCTCTTTTGATATACACTTAAAATGTTGAAAAGAAATGATAGTCTATTTCTTCCAAGCTGCCATGAATGAACATTGGATAGCATAAAATAAAAAACCCACATATAATTAAAGTGTCTTAGCTTGCTATCATTTTGGGAAAAAATTATCATACACCAGTCATTTTACATTATTGCTTACAGCTCCATTGATAAATATATGAACTCTGTGGCTCTCTGTCAGTTTGTACTTATAGATGTTTGCTTGCTATAAAAAACCACCATGTTCACTATTTTTATACTTTGCCATGCATGATATTTTAAACACTTTCAAAGATGATTTCTCCGATGTTGCACATTGAATTCTTGCAAGATATTAGTTCAGTGTATACCAACCCTTGATGTAACACCAACACACACCAATCACTTTTATTTTAATTTAATACATCTCAGCTAAATAAAATGAATTGTTAAAGCTTCACTGTTACCAATTAGTGACCATGTATTTTATCTTTATAACACTAGTCATTACTAGTCATCACTGTCTCTTATGCACCATTCATTTTATTTCAAAGTGCTCCATCTGATTAAAAATGAACAGTCATTTTTGAAAAACATTATTTTTCTTAAACATTGAACACCCTTACTTCACTGGTGTAAACTACCATGTTTATACTCAATCTCCTCTGTTTGATGTTGAATATGAATCACTGATGCCAAATATGAATCCTTGACACAAGAAATGCAATAAGATGAAAAAATGTTTATTTATTGTCTAAGAAGTTTGAGCACGGGCTTGTGACACTCAAAGACATCAGAATGAAATTCAATGAAGTTCAAGCACAGGCTCGTGACATCCATTAAATACATACTGATAATATTTTCATAACCTTTAAGCTCAGTTTTGTAGCATTTCTCTTTTGTTAATCAACAACAACAGTGAATTTATTGAAAATGTATTTCAAATTTAATAATACTATTTGAACATGGCACTTCAAAATATGCAATACGAGTGATTATGTAGTTGTATCTTGGCAATTGAACTTGATTGTTTGGTAGTAATATGGCATTTTTCTGTAGCATCTTGCAAGGCATTTTGTAATGCATCTTCTTCTCTGACTGTGATGTGAAAACTAGTCAATTTTGAACACTGCAATATATTTTGTTAAGTTCTTCAAACAACAACATTGTAACCTTGTTAGGTTAGTGAACATAATAAGTAATCCAGTTTATAAAAATGCCAAAAAGATGACACTTGTGAATCAAAATTCAAATTGTTGGGTTCACTAATCTAACAAGCTCTTTCTATTTCTAAAAAAAGTTTCTCAATTAGAAACACTAAGTCCCTTTCATTCAGATATCTGGCTTTGACAATAAGAACAACATACATCAGAATGACCATTAATAGTAAAAGGTTTCATGTTAAAAAACAAGTCCCTTTAATACTATCTTTCACTTAGTGTGGATGCACATTTCCTTATTACATTGAATTTACTAGATAGATATGCAGTATTCAAAGAATTGATTATAGTTGTATGTTGTTTGTGTTTCATGCATTACTTAGATCCAGCTGGATCTAACACCATTTTCTCTCTCATGATGCAGGTGAAAAAACCTAAAGACTTAGTGAAGATGAAGACCTGGACTTGAAGACCTAAGACCTGATAGACAACCAGCTGATAACAAACATACAATAAGGCAATGCATGGGACCCCTAATCCATACTTATATCATGCTTTCTATTCTGAAAATGTACTCTTTGATTGACATGAAATATGAAATATGAAAGGACACTTGTATACTACATTCAGTTTGAATGCACAATGTAATGATCAGTTTTGAATTTAAAAGTGTGAATCTAATCAATACTTAGAGTATAATGAAATATGATAATATGAATGTAATAGCAATGTATGCATCTTTTTTGGTTGAACAGTAATGTTGAATAGGCGTACCTTTATGCAATATTTCTGATGTTTATAGTTGTAATGTTGTATGTGTACTTTGATCTTCTGAATTTAAACAATTCTGCAACTTAGGACAACAACTATAAAATCCACAATTCAATGTAAAATAATTATGAATTTACCAATTTAGTGTGAAACTAAAATGATAACATTTTATGACGACCTCCCAGGGGTGTTTTCCTGCTGAAAAAAAATCAGACCATTTTCCTTTTGCTTATCCATTAGGCCAAAGTCTTCAACTTTATGAACAACTCAACTTCTCAAACTAAAAACCAACTGAAAACTGAAACTTGTGCTGACCAGCACTTAGAGAAAGCAAAAATATCAATGAACAACCCCATAGGCTTCATCATTGCTGTCTGAACCTATGCTTATGATGTGATACAATGGAATTTATCTATGTATCATATGATGGACATAATTCAGATGATGATGATGTTGTCTAGAAATAGAAACAAACTAAACTCAAAGGAAGAATGAGCTTGAACAGTAACCTCGATTGCATGGTATAGGTGTGAGCATGATGTGTATGATATGGGATAGTGGAAATTATTCATGTCTCATGTGATGGGTATGATTTTCATGCACATATCATGTTATTGATCTTGTCGTTTCTGTTCATTCTAACCTTCAAAAATGCAAAGCCAACTATTTGAAAAACAACTTCTCTTTCCACCATGGTTACATTATTGAGGTATTCATCATTTATAACTGGGAACCCCAATGGGTTCTTGATTATTCATGGTGTGTATCTTCTTAATGTGGCCATGGTGGCAATAGAAGTACTAACTGTTAGAAACACTGAGAGGGGGGTGAATCAGTGTTTGTCAATTATCTTTATTTCAGCAACTTTAGACTTACATCAAATAGATCCCAAATGAAGCATAACACAATAACACATAACACAAGATATGATTATGGGAAAACCTTGATCAGAGGAAAACCCCGGTGGGAATTAGTACCCACAAATGATTGTACTAGTCTTATGAACCTGTTAGAGTTCCTTTGCCCTATCAGGAGCAGTCTTTACAATGCAAGTACAATGACCCTGTTAGGAGTCTTTACAAAAACCTGTTAAAGGTGGTTGGCTCACTTCCAGAGCTCACTACTCAATAGGATGAAGGCTACAACCTTTGGATAATAGATATACACTATATCAAAAAGATGAATTGTTGTTCTGACACTGTTGTCTGATCAGTTCCATTTATGCGCTGATGCTTTAATCCCTTGAAGAATTCTACTTCATACTGATTTTATTATATTTCTCTTCTGAATATCTTCTCTACTTATTTTCCATTCACACACTTAATATAAAAATGTCTAGTATATATACATGCCTAAATAGACGCGACCAAAAACAAGACCTTAGTCGGCCCAAAAAAAACATACACAACGCTTCCAAACAAATTGGATTAAGAATGTTTACATGAGTGTTAAAGACATATTTACAAAAATTTTACAATAGGCACATGGCCATTACAAAATAAAATATTATGCGCTAATCCAAAATCTGAGGTCGACCTCATGCTCTGTATTCTGAACTGCTAGTGGCACTTTAACCTACTGTAACTTCTCTGTACTGTCATATCGTACCATGTGTGTATATTCTAAGCTTATTAACATATCAAAAAGCTTAAATATGGAGGCACATATTCTAACTCAATCGTACGCACATGCATTGGTGCTCTGATCAACTGCATATCTCTGTACTGCTATGTTTTCTATACTTAGCCAATTTTGATCTTCAAAGTTTACTGTCAAAACTTCATATGACTTTTTTTCCATAATGAAAACACAAAATAAGTCATATACACCCTGAGTATCAACTTTCCAACAATATCCCCCTTTTTCATTAATGGCAACAAAGGAATGTGGCCAAGTTGCTTAAACTTTGACTTACCAACAAAAAATTGTATATCATAACTTTGGCTATATATATGATACTCTTTATATACACTACTCCCCCTTTGACATTAATGACAAAGGTGTCAAAATTTTTAAGTCTCTAGGTACTTACTTGGAGTACACATCTGGATACGTAATCTGAAGAGTCTTGATCTCTTGCTGCCAAAATGCCTTGAGTGCATCAAAAGTTTGAAGATGGGCGCATAAGGCATATGTGAGCTTCTCCATTTTTGTCAGATCCATGCAGCGACCTTGATCATATGTGACAATTGTTGCATCTATCTATTTTATGTTCTCATTCAAGACAGCTAAGGAGGGTGCAAGTGCATTTCCTAGTTGTGTTTGTCTGGTCCTTATCATGTTGATCTCTACCTTGGCCTTTTCAATCTTGTCCATCTGACCTTGATAGATGTTGTTGCAGATGTTGATGTCTTGGGAGGATGTTTCAACTGATTTCCTGATGTTTTCAACCAAGATGTCTACTTCTTCAATCTTCTTGATGTGCTCAGAAGTGAATTTTCCTCTATCCATACAATTTTCTATCACCTTCCTGCCTTTTGCTGCTAACTCTTTCAAAATTGTTTGACCAATTTTAAAGGAGTTAAGATCTAATGAGAAGTTATTGAGAAGTTCATCTAATCTTCCCTTTTTGTACTCATCATTTGCAGTTTTAGTCACTGAATCTTCTAAACTTGTGAAGTTTTCTTTGAAGCAAGTCAATATTCTGTCAACATCATCCACTGACTGGATATTTTCAAATTTCTTATCTGCTGGTACTAAGTCGTTCAATATCTTCACTGAATCTAGAAAGAGAGGGTTTATCATAACTTGTTTCTCTTTGGCTTTCTCCATGGATAATACACTGATTTTAATCAGGTCTTCTTCTCCCCAAGCATATAGGTTTGCTGAGTCAGGGGTCAAGCTTGACAACAATGATACTGATGGTTTGATGGATGGAGTGAATATAGAATTTTGACTATCCATATGTTCACTTTTCATTGGGATCTCCATAGAGGGTGGATCATTATGTTCATCCTTTCTCTCTTCATCTTATCCTATTGCATGAACTTGTTCTTGCTGCAAAGAAGTGTTATCAGTGCATACCTTCTCAGCTTCTTCAGTACTTACAAATTCTTCTTCAAATTTATTTAAATCATTTTCTAAGGCTGGCATGGTGATCTCAACATCATTTATCACAATGGATTCATCTAAATCCTTGATTGTATCAGAGGGTGATGTAACTTTGGGCGTTGAATCCTGTGGACCTGTCATAGGCACATTTGGAATCTCTGGTTCTTTATCATGTTTGGGAGGGAATAGAGTCACTTTAGCTGTAGGTTGCATTGATGGATACATGTGTCAATCCAAAAATACTTGCTCAAATTCTTTTTCAGTCTCTTTTCCTACCAACTCATACTCTTTGTTCATGATGTGAAGAGTTCTTGTTTTAGTTATTAGATGAGTTTTTACCAAATCTAACAGAATTTATTTCTCATCATGTGAGAAAATAGGGAGAAGACTGTCTAATGTTTCTTCTCTAATCCTCATATCTTCCTCTATTGCTTGTCTTTTCAATAGGTCTAGTATGTTCCATACTTTTTTTGGTATGACTGTCTTGAGTTCCCATACTGACCTTTTAAACTTGATCATGTGATAGATAATCATAGAATGTATTTCTGATTTATCTATCTCTTGGTACTTGTCATAAACATATGAAATTGAGTCAAGTATCCCTTCATTAATGATTCTCTTCCTTAGGACTTCAAGACTAGGTCTGAATCCTACCTAGGGAGGGGCTTGAGTATTCTTAGCTTTTCTCTTTCTTGTCCTTGAGAATGGGTGACTTGTGGGAACTTGTTTCCTTCTTCTGGATAGTTTGCTTGGTACCGAAGGTGGAGAGGATTCCAAGTCAATAGTAGTTGAAGGTGCAGATGTACCTTCATCGTATTTCTTCTTCTTCTTCTTGTGGATATCATTTGATTTCTCTATCTTGACTTCTGTATGTGTTTGTTTAAGCTCTCTTGCAATTTTAGCTTCCCTAACTTTATCTAGGTCTTCTTGTGTGACCCCATGAACCTTTAGGATGTTAGATGTAATCCTTGATGCCTTTCTTTTATTATCCACACTGTATAAGACATAATCAAATTGATTTTTCTTCTCTCTATATGTGCCCCATCTTGGCTCTTTTGGATCTTTAGGCATAGACAAAATAACTTGTGCATATCCTTCCAACACATGTTCTTCAAATTCATAACCAAGTGGATGAATCCATTTGGTTCTTGGCTCAAATTCTTCCACAGTCAGTTTCCACCATGAAGCATATGGTGTCCTTGTATTTTTCAACTATCTTCTCTGATATTCTGAACCTCTTCTGCATTGTTCAGGCTTAGAATTGTCACCCTAACTCAGGCATTAGGGTTACACAACGATTCCATCCTAACAATGGAAACCTCTCCTAGCTGTGGGTAGACTATGAATGAAGAGGAATCTTTGGATTCTAGGCCGGTTCCTATAAAATATGGAATATCACTTTCCTGATTTGCAATTTGTTTATAGAAAAGGGAGAAAGTTATAAAATTGAATGGGAAATGGGGTGATACACCAAGAATGAATTCAGACTTTTGATGAAAAGACAAAACAATAACTTCAACTCACATAAAAGCTTGACCCTTCAAATCTCTAATCAACATATAGGCTAACAGACTTTACTACTAGGGTTAAACCACAAATAGCTCAGATAGTCCACAACATACGTTTTCCATACAAGGTTTTAAATAACTAATCACCTTAAGAAGGAATTTAGACACACTCACTTCTCTTGGATAACAATGAAAACAACACTTTTAAAGAAAGATGAAATAGGATCATATAATCAAAAATCCATATGTATGAGCCAAAACATCTACTTTATTCTTTGCCAAAATCTGACAGAATGTGATTACAAACAGGAATCTAAGGCATCAAGGAACAATGTGTTCACTCTGAGACTTTTCTCCAATATCTGCAACTCAAAGGATACAAAAAAAGAAAGAAACACAACTATAGGAATAGTAAAAATTCACTAAGCTAATTCTCCACCAATTTTGACCACCCTAACAACATGAAAATTCCCTCTCTAAATAGCCAACATGGCTTATTTCAAAAAGTCTTCCCTCCAAAACCATCTTACCATAAGCAAGACACTAAACTCATAATCAACTCCCCCAAATCTAGCCTAAATAATAGCACCCCTAAGGTCTATTAACATGATAC